>APFE030194911.1:0-12906 GCA_000404065.3 Pinus taeda | reverse complement strand
GAGGGGAAGATTCTGGAAGATTCCATGATCTTCCACCTCGCATTTTGGTCCCTGCCATTTGTCCATTCTCGACCATCGCACCCTATAGATGAGCAAAACAATATGCATCACACCCTGTACATTGGGAAGGTGATATGCATCGCACCCCCTGCATGGAGCTTTCAGTATGGTCTAGTTTTGACCATTTATGAGCAGTTTTCAGTGGAGAACTTCTGCGAGATGATGTAATCAATTGACCTTGTTCCTTTAGGTAGTGAAGCAACCCTTTTAGGGACTTAAGAGCCCTCAGTTTATGGACATTTGTGATTGGGTTTGAAGTGCCCAAAAATGTCTATAACAATATCCAATAGCACTGCTAGCTCGATATCCATCCTATGATGAATCATGCTCTTGATCATCATTCCTCCAAATCTGCAAGGAAACTTAAGTTAGTAAGTCGCTTTAGGAAATAATCCCCTACGAATACGCTTCATTGATTAACAATTCACAAAGACATGACAATAGGTGTACCTTTACTGTTTAGAATACAAATCGACCAACAAGGACATGAAATGAGTACAGGAAAGTGATAAAAATGTGGGTAAAAAGTGGGAAAATTTAGCAACCAACATGCCTTACCTCAAGGAGGAGAAGGCCAAGATTCATAGATTCATCAGTGGGTTGCCAATAACATTAAATGATAGGATTGAGTTTGATGAGCCTAGATCACTGGAGGAGGCCATTCGAAAGCTAAAGCATTGTTATGAGCAATCAAAGCACAGATATGAGACTAAACCAGACTGGAAAGGGAATAATAAGAATAAA
Organism: Pinus taeda; assembly: GCA_000404065.3. Lineage (NCBI taxonomy): Eukaryota > Viridiplantae > Streptophyta > Pinopsida > Pinales > Pinaceae > Pinus > Pinus taeda. Next base: position 12,102 of record APFE030194911.1, on the reverse strand, counting down.
GGGAAATGGGACAAGAAACGAGCAAGGCCTCAGGACACAAGTAACAAAGAGAATACAACGCCGCACAAGAAGTTCAATGAATATGACAGAGGATAGGAATTTCGGTTTTAGCAGAACAAGGGTGATGATAAGAAGCCCGTATGGTGTTGGACTTGTGGAAAAGATCATTGTTAGAGAGATTGTCCACAACATCAAGGTGGTAGATCGCAGATTTACAGTTCCTAGGAGGTGCAAATGATTGGGGCTGTTGGATAGAGTGTCCCTCAGATCTATGCAACATTGGATAGCAAGAAGGCAGATCTCCAGGTGTCAATTATCGAGATAGATGGTAAGATTTGTGATCAAGTTATTTCTATTTTGATTGATCCTGGATCTAATTATAGTTATGTTAATCATTGGTTGACCTGGTGGATAAGTGTGGTTTGAATAAAGAAGTGCATGCAAAGTCTTGGTTAGTGCAGTTGGCTACAGGTATAAAGAAGTGAGTTCATCATTGGGTAAGAGCTTGTGCATTTGAGTTGAATAGTATGCCTACCTCAACACATTTGAATGTATTGTCATCGGGATCATATAATATGTTGTTGGCATGGACTAGTTGTATCTTCATAGGACCAAGGTGGATTGTTATTACAAATCCATTGAATGTTTAGATGATAATGGAGAACAGAGGGTCTTATAGGGTAACAAGAAGGAAACATCAGTTAGGATGGTGACAACTATGCAGGAAAAGCGTAGTCACAGGAAAGGGTGTGTGTTATTTGGGGTACATATTTCTAGTGATAAAGGTAAGGAAGTTAAGGATGCAGATGTTTTGAGTAGGTACCCAACTTTAAAATAGTTTCAGGATGTATTTCCCGCAGAGATTTCATAGTTTTCTCCTCACAAGAAAGTGGATTTTTCCATTGAGTTGGTACTAGGGGCAGCACCAACATCAAAAGCACCATAGAGGATGAGCAATCTAGAGTTGGTAGAGCTGAATTTGCAGTTGGAGGAAATGCTTAACAAGGGATACATTAGGCCAAATGTATCACCATGGGGCGCACCAATATTGTTTGTAAAGAAGAAGGATGCAACTTTCAGGTTGTGCATTGAATATAGGCAATTGAACAAGGTGTCAATCAAGAACAAGTATCCATTGTCAAGGATTGATGGTTTGTTTAATCAGTTGAAGGGAGAAACAATGTTCTCGAAGATTGATTTGAGATCTAGATATCATCAGATACGCATCAAGGAAAATGATATTTACAAGACAATTTTCCAAACCAGGTACAAGTATTATGAGTTTGTTGTAGTTCCTTTCAGTTTGACTAATGCTCTAGCTACTTTTATATTCTAAAAATGAAGAATAACATGCTGAACACTTAACAACAATATTGAGATTGCTAAGAGAGAATTAGTTGTATTCTAAACTTAGAAAATGTAGTTTCTTTCAGACAAAGGTACATTACTTGGGACACGTGGTTTCCAAGGAAGGCGTAGCAATAAATCCTGAGAAGATAAGGGCTATCATGGAGTGGGTAGCTCCTAGGAATACAGATGAGGCATGATCATTTATGGGGTTAACAGGTTATTACATGAGGTTCATCAAGAACTTCTCATAGATTGCATATCCCGTCACATCATTACAAAGGAAAGGTAAGAAGTTTGAATGGGCAAAGGAATGTGCTACAGGTTTTGAGCAGTTGAAACAATTGTTGACACATGGTCCAGTGCTAAAGATCACAGATCCAAACAAAGAATTTGTGGTATGCACAGATGCTTGCAAAAGAGGACTTGGTGGAGTTCTTATGCAGAATGGGCAGGTAGTATGTTATGACTCATGAAAACTGAATGAGCACGAGAAAAATTATCCGATACATGATCTTGAGTTGGAAGCGTCATCCATGATTGAAGATGTGGAGGCACTATCTTCTTGGCAAGAGGTTTGTACTGATGAGCTATCATAGTGGATTGAGGTACCTATTTGACCAACTAAATTTGAATGCCATGCAAGCTAGATGGTTGAACATGATCAGTGAGTTCGATTTTGAGATCAAGTACATCAAAGGTAAAGAGAACAAGATTGCAGATGCTCTTAGCAGGCGAATATAGGTAAACCACGTAGTAGCTATGAGTTCTTATGGGACAAATTGAAAGGCTTGGATCTTACAAGAAGGTCAACCGGATAACAATTACATGGAGCTTAGGCCCAAGTTACAACAAAGTACAGGTATAGGTACAAGTGTAGGTACATGTGCACAAGATGTGGACTATCGTCTCACGACAGATGGTTTGATCAAATTTAGGGACATGATATATGTGCCAGATAAAAGCGAGCACAAGAAGATTATCTTGAGAGAGTTTCATGTGAAACTATATTTAGGTCACCTGGGATATCAAAAGAAATTGACAACGTGAAGTTCTTCTATTGGCCGAACTTGAAGAAATAAGTGGAAAAGTTTGTTGGATATGCTTGGATTTTCAATAGGTTAAAGGCAGACTGTAAGGTCTAGGTAGGTATACAACTAAACTCAATTTCAGAGTGGAAGTGGGAGTTCATTTCCATGGACTTCATTCATGGTTTCCGAGAAATCTATACACTATTCCATCATGGTTGTGGTGGATAGGTTGGATAAGTAGCACGCTTCATTCCAGTGGAAATCTACTATTCAGCTAGTGTGTGGCAAGGTGTGTGGGTGTGGAGCCTGATTTTTCTTCTTTATTTCAGGTATTGTCGCATTCGACCCTAGTTCATAATGGGGCGCAACGTTGCCACGGGGGGGGACGATGATTTTTATGAGCCCCCCCCTGATGGGGGCTCGGGTGCAACGCCCCCAAAGCTAAAAATAAATGTAAAATTACCTTGTAAAATATTGTAATTTCATAGTCAATCTGATCCATTCATTAGGTGGATGATCTGACGGTATAAGTTATGTTTAATTTATGGATTTTTTTCCCTTGAAGGAAACCCCTCGCTATATATGAGGGAATTGTGTTGGGGCTGTGAAAATATGTATTTTGAGCGAGAAAGATAGAGGAGGCTATGTGAGAGTGAAGAGAAAATTAGAGCGGATCGACTGTAGGTTGTATCTCTTCATTTTGCTGGATAATATAAAAGGAAGGATTGGTTGTTTCTCCATGGATGTAGCCCAAATTGGGTGAAACACGTATATATGTGTCTCTCTCCTGTTTTATGTGTTTTTTGTGTTTGTGTTTGTGCAATATTTTATGTGTTCCATTTCTCTGTAATATATAATTCTCTAACAAGTAGTATCAAAGCCGAAGGTCTATTTGGTTGATAAACTTGCAGGAGAGAAGGGTTCCTAGTTTGAGTGGGAGAAATGCCAGAAGATGGTAGGTTTAGGGTCGAAAAATTTAATGGCCAAACTACCAGTTATGGAAGATGCAAGTGGAAGATTATCTATATTAGAAATATATATACCTACCATTGAGTGGAAAGACAAAGAAGTCAATGAGTATGACAAACACAAAATGGGATATTCTCGACAGAAAGGCACTTGGAACAATACGACTGTGCCTAGTAGTGTCGGTAGCCTTTAATATTTCAAAGGAAATGACAGTAGAGGGTTTAATGTCGGCATTGACCAAACTATATGAAAAACCCTCAGCCTCAAATAAGGTATTTCTTATTAAGCATTTATTTAATATGAATATGTCAGAAGGTGGATCTGTTGCTGAACATTTAAATGAATTTAATACGATTACTAGTTAGTTAAGTTTTGTAGGGGTAAATTTTGATCATGAAGTTAGGGCTCTGTTATTTTTATGCTCATTGCCAGAAAGTTGGAATGGTTTAGTTATGGCCATTAGTAACTCTGTCTCTATATCTAGTACTTTAAAGTTTGATGATGTTGTCGGTCCAATCCTTAGGGAGGAAATGCGACAGAGAAAATCTGGTGAGACATCACGTAAGGCTTTGATTGCGGAAACTAGGGGAAGAAAAATGGAAAGAGGAAAGAGCCCAATATATCGTAGTAATTCAAGGAAAGGTAGATCCAAGTCTAGATCGGGGATAGTGTGTTGTAAATGTGGGAAGAAAGGACACCTAAAAAAAGATTGTAAGTCTCGGAAGGGAAAAGAAGGAGATAAGCAAGAAAACAATCATGAAGCGAATGTGACAGGTGATGTGTTGCAAGATGCTTTGATTCTTTCATTAGAAAATATTATTGATGTTTGGGTGGTATATTCAGGGGCCTCATTCCATGCCACACTTGATAGGAAACATTTTCATGATTATGTTCAAGGATATTTTGGACAAGTTCGTTTGGGTGATGATAAACCTTGTAAAATCATTGGAATAGGTAAAGTTTTCACAAAACAGCAGAATGGAAACCAATGGCTATTGAAGGAGGTAAGGCATGTTCAAGATCTGAAGAAAAATATAATTTCAACAGTGCAGTTGGGAGGTGAATGTTGTGTAACTACTTTTACAGATAAAACTTGGAAGGTCACTAAAGGAGCCCTGGAAATAACAAAATGACAAAAGGTTGGTACATTGTATTTATGGAATGGTATTTCTAATTCTGTTAATTCTTTAGCCTCTACAAGAGTAGATACAACATTGTGGCATCATAGGCTTGGGAACATGAGTGAGAAGGGGATGCAAATTATTCAATTAAGAAATTTGTTGCCAAGATTGAAGCATGTTGATTTGGAATTCTGTGAGAATTGTGTTTATGGAAAACATAAGATTCAGACTCCTCAGAGTTAGGAAAGAAAAGAAGAGCGAAAAATTAGAGCTTGTGTATACAAATGTATGCAGACCTACTCAAGTATCATATCTCAGCAATTGTCGCTATTATGTTACTTTTATTGATGATGCAACAAGAAAAAACTGGATTTATTGTCTTCGAATCATATCTCAGCAATTGTCGCTATTATGTTACTTTTATTGATGATGCAACAAGAAAAAACTGGATTTATTGTCTTCGAAATAAATATAATGTATTTGATACTTTCAAGAAATGGAAAGCTTTGGTTGAGAATGAGACATGAAAAAGGTTGAAGTGTCTTAGCTCAGACAATGGAGGTGAACATTGCAACAAAGAGTTTGATAAGTACTGTTCAGAGCATGGAATTCACATAAAGAAGATAATTCCAGGAACACCACAAGAAAATGGTGTGTCATAAATGATGAATATGACAATCATGGAGCATGAAAGGTGCATGAGACTGCATGCAGAATTGATTTTACAATTTTGGGCAGATGTTGTAGATAATATTGTTTATCTAATAAAAACAGGGCCTTCAAGTTCCTTGGATGGAAGTATTCCAAAAGAGGCATGGACAAGTAAAAAGGCAAACTACTCATTTTTAAAGACTTTTGGTTGTGAAGCCTTTGTCCACATTAATAAAGAAAATAAAATAAAGCTTGAGGCAAAATCAAAGAAATGTACCTTTATTGGATATAGTGTTAATGATTTTGGTTATCACTTTTATGATTATGAAAATCACAAAATAATTAGGAGAAGAGATGTCATATTCAATGAAAAGGTTTTGTATAAAGATCAGATGCAGGAAAATAAATAGGAAAAAGAAAACAGAGAATACACATTGCTTGATGAGATCACATAAAAAGTAAAGGTGCCTGAAAATCATAATGATCAACAACTAGAACAAAAACAACAACCACAACAACAAGAGGCACCTCAAACACCTGAAAGTGGCGTTAGAAGATCTACCCCGATAAGTATACCTCTTGAACGATACTCTCCTTCGTTATATTATGTATTTTTGATTGATTTTGGTGAACCAGAATGTTATGAAGAAGCAGTGCATGTAGAAACCAGGAAGAAGTGGGAGCTAGCCATGAAAGAAGTGGAGTCCTTCGTACATAACCAAACTTGGAACTTAGTTAGGTTGCCTGCAGGGAAAACAACATTGCAAAATAAATGGTTTTATAGGTTGAAGGAAGAAGATGGAGGTAGAAAAAGGTATAAATCTAGAATTGCGGTGAAGGGGTTTGCACAGAAGAAAATTATTGAAATATTTTCTCCTGTTGATAAAATGACTTCAATCATAACTATTTTAAGTCTAGTAGCAGTAGAAGATTTGCATCTTGAGCAGTTAGATGTAAAGACGATCTTTCTCCATGTGGATTTGGAAGAAGATATCTATACACATTAGTCACAAGGATATGAGGTCAAAGGGAGTGAGAAAGTAGTGTGCAAGTTGAAGAAGAGCTTGTATGGCTTAAAACAGGCTCCAAGGCAGTGGTATCTAAAATTTGACAAGTTTATGTCTGAACAAGGTTATACTAGATGTCACTTTGATCATTGTGTTTATCTCAAAAGGAAAAATGATGACAACTATATTACATTGTTATTGTATGTAGATAACATGATTGTTGCAGGTTCTAACATGCAAGGAATAAAAGTGCTCAAAGGAAAATTGGCAAATTCATTTGCAATGAAGGATTTGGGTGCTACAAAACAAATCCTTGGTATGAGAATAACTAGAGACAAGAAAAATCGCAAATTAACATTGTCTCGGAGTGAGTACATACAAAAGGTGTTGGAAAGATTTAATATGCAGAATGAAAAACTAGTTACTACACCTTTAGCTAGCCATTTCAAACTAAGTAAGGAGATGTGTCCCACGAATCAGGAAGAGATGGCTTATATGTTTAAAGTTCCATATACATCAGCAGTTGGAAAAGAACATTGGATGGCAATGAAGTGGATTCTCAGGTATTTGAGAGGTACCACAAATCAAGCATTATGTTTTGGTGGTTCAAACATTGCTCTACAAGGATATGTTGATGTAAATATAGTAGGTGATAGAGATAACAAGAGGAGCACCACATGGTATATGTTTACTGTAGGTGGAAAAACTGTCACTTGGGTTTCAAAATTGTAGAGTGTTGTTTCACTCTCAACGACAGAAAAAGAGTGTGTTACTACTACAGAGGCTAGTAAAGAAATTATTTGGTTACAAAGGTTTCTGGATGAATTGGGTAAGAAGCAGGAGTTGGGCAGGTTATACAGTGACATCCAGAGTGCCATTCTTCTTGCAAAGAACTCACCATTTCATTCCAAGACTAAACATATATAGCTCAAGTACCATTTCATACGGCCAGTGTTGGAAGATGGAGAGTTGAAGCTAGAAAAGATACACGCTAGCCAAAATCTTGCAGATATGTTAACAAAAGTTGTAACTAGGGAGAAACTGAGATTCTGCTCAGTTTCAATTGGTCTTCAAGTATGATGATGAATATGAGAAAAAACTAGGTCCAAAGTGGAGTCATTGTCCAGCAAATGAAGCAACAATGGAGTTGCTATAATCAGTCTCCAAGTGGGAGATTGTTAGGTGTGGAGCCTGATTATCTTGTTTATTCAAAGGTATCGCCGCATTGGACTTCAGTTTGTAATGGGGTGGAAACAATGATTTTTATGAGCTCCCCTTGGCAGGGGTTCGAAGGCAGTGCCCTCGAAGCTAAAAATAGATGTAAAATTACCTTGTAAAATATTGTAATTTCATAGTCAATCCAAGCCATTCATTAGATGATGATCTGATGGTAGAAATCATGTTTAATTTAGGGATTTTTGCCCTAGAAGGCAACCCCTCGCTATATATGAGGGAATCATATTGCAGCTGTGAAAATGTGTATTTTGAGTGAGAAAGGGAGATGAGACTATGTGAGAGTGAAGAGGAAATTACAACAGATCGATTGTAGGTTGTATCTCTTCATTTCCCTGGATAATGTAAAAAGAAGGACTGGTTTTTCTCTGTGGACATAGCCCAAATTAGGTGAACCACGTATATCTGTGTCTCTATCTAGTTTGATGTGTTTGTGTTTCTGCAATATTTTATGTGTTACATTGCTTTGTAATATATAATTTTCTAACAAATTGTTCATAAGAGATGTTGTCATATTGCATGGTGTTTAAAAGAAGATTGTGTCAGACAGGGATGCAAAGTTCACTTCCAAATTTTGGAAAGATTTTGTTTGCGGGTTTAGGTACAAAGTTGGCCTTCAGTACAATGTATCATCCAAAGATAGATGGACAAATAGAGAGGGTCAACAAGATATTGGAGGACATGTTGAGGATGTATGTGATGCATCAACAAAGGATATGGGAGGATTACTTTCCATTGGTTGAGTTCGCTTACAATAATGGTTACCAAGAATCACTGAGGTTGAGTCCGTTTGAGGCATTGTATGGGCAGAGTTGTAATACTCTCATCAGTTGGAGTGACCCGGTGAACAGGGTATTGATTGGACTGGACATGTTAGCCAAAATGGAATAGGAAATGCAGGTAATCAAAAAGAATCTAAAGGAAACACATGATAGAAAAAAATTATGCAGATCAGAATAGGTTGTTTAAAAAATTTCAGGTTGTGGAATAGGTGTACTTGTGCATCAAGCCAAAGAAGAGCTCCTTGCGGATTGGATCATGTGCCAATTTGGCACCTCGATTTTGTGGACCTTTTAATATTGGACTAGTAGCATATCGACTTGCATTGCCTCTGACAATGAAAGTCCATGATGTTTTCCATGTGTCATTTATTAAGAAGTATGTTAAAGATTTTGATCATGTGATTGATTGGTCTATATTGCAGGTGGATTCAGAAGGATACTTCCAACCGAAACCTTAGTGCATTTTGTAAAGAAAGATGCTCATGCTCTGGAACGGAGCAATCGAGCAGGTTAAAGTGTAGTGGAAGTACTGTGGGCCTGATGAAGGTAGATGGGAGATGGAGGATCAGATGCGAGATATGTATCCATGTCTATTCGTTGGTTGAGCGAATATTTTGGTAAATGTGTTGGTGCGATGTTTTGGTTTATGTACACATGGACGTAAATACCTCCATGAGTTGTGTTGTACAACTCTAATAAGTAGTATGGGTGTCATGTCATTATGGTTGTCATGTTGTTATGTTGTCATGTTGGTTTGCTTCTCAACAGGTTGATCATTGTAAATACTACAACAAGCTATGCTATAAAGCTCCATGGGCAGTATGTTTTGCTTTCAATAGTCTTGCTGGTTCTAGGTGTCATTGAACACCGAAGACGATGTTCCCCCAAGGGGGAGGTATTTGTAACAACTCTGGTAAAAAATCCATGTAATAAAAGTTAATAAAGGTAAAATAATAACCATGGTCACTGGACACATATTCCAAGCTAAATGTTGGGAAAAACATCCTAGTGTGGGTGTTCATTTGGTTTATTATGGCTATGGAAATTAGCAAAGGCGATCGAAAATGCTTTGGAAAGGCAAAGTGGAATTTAGTGGCATTTATTTATGAAAATAATGGAAATTAGGAGAAAAGGAAGGTGAAATGTCACAGGTTGCATGTGAGGAGGAAAATGAAGAAAATAGAGGCCTCATTAATAAAAAGGCTTATGAGGATCAGTTCACAGTCTTTTGTTAGTTTAGTTTTGGATCTCTCATTCTATTCTCTCTCTCTATCTCATACTCTTGGATACTTGAGTTTTCATGGAGCACTCTTGGAGGAGTGTGACATACTTGGGATTTAGAGAAAGAAGGCGAAGGAAGAGCAAGAAAGCGTAAGAGGACATCGAGATCAACAACTACAATGGGATTTTCTTGTAGGTACTAAGTTGCATGTATGATTTTCTTACTAGTTTTGGCATGCATGGCATATGCATGTGGTTTCTTGGTCATGATTTGTCATTTTCCTAGATTGGCAATGGTTTTGCCTAGCCTTACCATTTCTTGGATAGCCATGTTGTTTTGCTAGTCTTTCCATTTTGTTTTTTGGTTGATTCTCATGTTCCTTTGGATGTGGGTTGAGTTACTAGTTCCCAAAGCCTTGGTTTGAAAAACGCTTTGGAGCCCTGTAAAAACTTGGGTTGAGTTATTAGTGTTGGAGCCTTGGTTGGAAAAATGCTCTGGAGCCCTTAGTGGGTTGAGTTAGTAGTCCTGGAGCCTTGGACAAACGTTATGGATACCGACAACAATTGTGGGTTGAGTTACTAGTCCTAGAGCTTTGGTTAGAACAAATGCATTGGAGCACTGAACAACTTGGGTGGAGACCAATCTGGTGATGGATAGTGATGTCTGCATATGAGGTGAAATCACTGGTTGAGGGTTGAGGTGGTTTGGTGTCTAGAAGCCCCGGTTTGATTTTGATGGATTTTTTCCATGGGATCCCACTTTCATGCTTAGAATATGGCACGAGGGTGATTGGTTGAAGAGATATTGGGTTCAGCCAATCTATGGTCGGGCGGAACATGGAAGTCCTGAACCTGGTTGGCCTTTGCATTCATCAATAAGATATCTCTTTCTTCCCCGTATTTTATGGGTAAATATACTTGTTTATATGTGGCTTATATGGTTGTTATATCTGTTAGTGTTTTTCAGTCTTGTCAGTCACCAGTGATCAAATATGCTATTACAAAGTTTTTGATAGGGTATTATTGCAAATTTTTATGGTTTCAAATAGGTTTTCAATAAAAATTTGGTCACTGGTTAGGTTAGGTAGGTCATCACTACTCCTTTCACCTTTATGATCAATGGACATCAACATGGTCACGTCATCCCTTGTTGAAATGGTTTCATAGTCATCAATGCCATCATTCGACGCATTCGTTCATGTAGTGTCATCATTAGGTCATAGGGTCAAAAGCATGAAAATAAGTAATTTCACCACCAAAATCATCATTTGAAGGAGTAGTGATAGGGAAAAAACTTCAATAAAGGTTCTAAAGTTATTTGATATCTCCATTATGATGTAATATATCCTAAAAGGTTCTAAAGCTGCAGTTTCAAAATAAAATGTGAAAGGACATGGTGGGGCCACTACACCTTCAAAAGAGAAAGATAAACTTGAATTGCCAGTTGAGGCCTCCCTCCTTGCTTGACATTTCATTTTAGAGCTTCATGGACCAACCTTGAAGCAATTTTGAAGAATTTTTTTGAGCTTTTGTGACTTTTTGCATAAATAGGAAGAACAATTCAGCCCAAGGCGTTGCACTTTTTCCTCAGACCTCCAAAGGCAAAAAAGTTTATATGGATGGATAGATAATGACGTAGACATGCCAACCATCCACTTTTGTTGCCTTTTCAGCAACATGTTTGAAGAAAATGCCCCAAAATAGGTCAAAAAACCACTTTCTGCCACCTTATTGGACTAGCCGTTGCGCTTTTGGATTAGTTGTGGGGGAATGAGTTTTTCTTGGTCTTGGAGTGTCCATTTTGCTTGATTGAGGTGTCTAATGACAACTAAACATCCCCAGATTTTCATTGGTATATTCAAAGTTGGATTTGGAGCAGTGGAAGGCCTTTAAAAACCTCCTCAAAGTTGGCGCTATGCTTATGCCTGATGGCGCTGCACTTTTGCCTGTTTGTCCAAATTTAGAGTTTTCTTCAGTCAAACTTGGATTTTATGATGTAATTCCTCATGTTGTGAGTTTAATTGATGTAATAAAAGGTAAAAGAACTTGTTAGAGTGATTTTGATGTAATTTTAGGCCTCATTTATGAGAAACAGTTCAGTCAAAGTCTAAATGGAGGGTTTGTTCCAACCTCCCTAGTCATTAGGTTTTGGTTAAGAAATTCGTGTAAGTTGTTCCTATAATGAGGAATTAGACCCCTGAGAGTGGGGAAGTTGTTTTTTGGTCTATACGTATCTAGTTTTAAATCAGATTCAAGGTTGGACATCAGAGAGTGGAAATCTTGAAGCTTGTACTTCATCACATTTTTATAGGAAATCAAAGGCCAAGTTGCAGCTATTATTCAGGAATTCTTGTGGTGTGAGTTTGTGGTATTTTTTTTCTCCTGTTAAACATTTATATGAATGATAAATTAGTTTCCTTTCCATATCTATGCTTTTGACTTATTTTCCTAAGAGGTATTAAACAAACTTCTTGTAATTAAGCTTTGTTTTGTTAGGAATCTCATTTTATGTGTTCGGTCTTCTGATAGATGAATTCATGGTTCACATGCTCATCTTTATTTTCTTACCTATTCAACCATACACTAGATCGACCAACTCCTAAGCTATCACAAAATCATGCCTATCTTTCTCCTTTATATCTCATGCAATCGAACCTTTGAAAACCTGGCGTAGTTCCGTGATTTGTACCTCTCATCCAGCAAACCCTAAATATGAAAAACCCTAGTGCTGTAATAAATA
>APFE030194890.1:8905-56320 GCA_000404065.3 Pinus taeda | reverse complement strand
GGTCAATTTTGAAGCATCAGCTTCCTCCTCCAGATACATGGCAAGATTTAATAAAGTTACTTTTGAACCAAAGTTGAAAGGTTAAATCTTTTTCGGCAAAAAGTTTATATTACATATACAGGTGGGAAAAAGCCATAACAACAAGTATGAAGACGCTGAGCCAACTCAGCACAGGTACTCGACCGCAGCAACAGCATCAGCAAGCACAGGTGGCAGGGCCAAGAAGACACAAAAAGTAACAGTGGCAGAGCACTTCATTCTACAGTTATGATAAAGCCGCACAGCTGACTCCGCAATCTAAAAAGGTCAAAACATTATCCTGACAGGAGTTAAAGGCTTTTAAGAGTCATTTATATTTGTAATTACTTCTCATCTACTCTCAATGTACGAGTGTAAGAGATATTTTCCTCTCAGATGACTCAATACCTGAGATATTTTTATATGAAACCTCTATATATTCCCCCTTGCCTTTGTTTAGAGGGGTTGGATTCCGGATGTAGGAAATCTCCTGATATCTCTTCTGTTATTCTCATATTGTAAACTCTCAGACAGCTAATACAAAGGATAATGGGATTTCTTCAAGCATTGTGTCTCTTGATCTCCTGATGGTGTATGGCTCAAAGTTGCAGGATTCCTGTGTATTTCATGGCTCAATAAGTTTTCTCATTGCTCTCTGTTACATATATGTTTGTTATACTTTCCTGTATCGTTCATGTTTCCCACATGTATTCAATCTCTGAATGGCCAGGAAAAAGAATAGTCCCAGGATTTAATCTTTGATTACCCTGAGTTCAATCCTAGCTGTTTTCATATGTTTTCTTCAGATAAAGTATTTAAAGAGTAATTCTTTAGTGCTACCTTTAATACTATATCATCACAGTGCTCTGTTATTTCAGGAATTCGAGTAATTGCTCCTAAGTAATAGACCTCTTTCACGCTATCCAGCTTAGTAAAGAATCCTTAATTGCTCTTTGCTAGTTGTTCCTCATTTCGCTCTCACACTTTATAATTTGTTTCATGGAATACATACAGGCCCTGTAGTCACATCCACACTCAAGTAAAGATCTCAAGGGAAAAACAGTTAAAGACCCCATGGCCCAATGGATTAGTTTCACCTGAAGACAGACTCTAAAGCTATCAGAAACATCCTCCCAACCAAACATAAAAGACAACCAAAAATTCACTTCATAACTAGCCTAAAACCTTCACTAAAACAGTAACAAACCTAACAGAGAGAGCCCTCTCTGATTACAGCTGGGCTAGAAGCTGTAATCAAAAGATTGGTTAGTGGTTACCCCAGCCGTATTCCCTAAGGAGTCATAGGGAACAACCTGGGTGTTAACACAGACATCAGTTATACCCAGATTATCAGATTTATAGATCAAGTCTTGTGCCAAATATAACAGATCAAAATCACACAAGGATACTACTATTCAAGCCTTAAGATCTTAACCCAACAATAGAACTCATCCTTCTTCTAGCGCTCAGGTTCCTCCTTGGTTCAGATCCAACTATGCACCATAACCCAATTCTAGATCTTGCTCTTCATAAGATATTCAATGCTTCAATGCCCTTACCTAATGAACTTCTCATCCTTTTATAGTCTTAGGCCTTACTCAATACCATGGACCAAAACCATAGAGAATCAATACCATGGACCCAATACCTGGGTTCAACACCTCAGACTAAATACCATGGACTAAAAATAAGTTTTCCCAAATTTACGCTCTTTTCCTTGCATGAAAGTGTGTGCATACCTATATGTGCCTTTTGATCGTCGAACCCGCATGTATACGCAACTTGGTTAAGAGGAACTTGCGTATATATCTTTTTCTTTCATTCCGAGAGCCTGAACTGTGATCTGTCATTTGAGTGAGTTGCCATCAAGGACAACACCTGTGTCATAGTGCCAAACCTGTGTCATAATGCCAACAATATCCCCCTTTGGACTTGATGGCAACGCCAAGTCACTCAAATTCATTCTCCCCCTTTGTCATCAAGTGCAAAGGGTTATGTCCCCTTGAGTACATGCTGAAATCTCTGCTTTGCTGTGCTATCCATGCTTCCCCTGATTGTAGGCAAGGTCTGCAAGAAAAAACATGACTTTATACATCATAAATGACCTTCATATCACCAAAGACTCATACATACATCCATCTCCCAACCAAGTGGGGATACACCAAAAGTTTACACATGATAAAACAAGAACATTACATCATCCATCCCAGGGATAGTGGGGAAACCAAAATAGGCCGTTACATGACCTTGATAAGAAAAGAAATACATGACATAGAGACGAAATATCTACAACAAGACTATGACAGTCATCAACAACTATCATCAACAGCATCTGTCAATCATCATTCAGACCAGCAACCATGTTCTCCTTCTACACCTGTTCCACTTGAACCAAAAACACTGTGAACTTGAACCAAGATCTTCTAAGATAATGCCAACAATGCATTATTAGAAGTATATATGCTCCCCCTGAACCTGTGCCAGAAGGTCTATGTCAGACCCATATCAGACACTTTTCATCTTGATCCTGGCCCACTGTTTGTCTTCAAACATATACGTTATTGTATCCACATAAACCGATGTATGTATGCAAATGCTCCTCATGAAACTTGCGTACAACCACTTTTCTCTGAAACAGACAAGTTTCAACAGCAAGATGATGCATCAACTACTCCCAACTTGTGTCTGAGGTATTCAAATATCTCCCTGGGCAGTGGTTTGGTGAGTATATCAACAACCTATTCCTTGGAGGGAACATACTCCAATTTGACCTTTTGTTCAATCACTTGTTCTCGGAGAAAATGATATTTGATAGGTATGTTCTTGGTCTTTGAATGCATGATAGGATTCTTTGAAATACTGATTGCACTTGCATTATCACATAGAATGGAGATAGGTGGAGTACAAGTGATTTGAAAATCTTGCAAAGTTTGCATCATCCAAAGGAGTTGTGTGCAGTGAGATGCAACAGCCACATATTCCGCTTCAGCTGTAGATAAAGGAATTAAACTTTGTTTCTTGTTGAACCAAGATACTAATCTAGAACCCATAAAGAATGCACCACCACTAGTGCTTTTTCTGTCGTCCACGCTTCTTGCCCAATCTGCATATGTATATGCATGAAGTGTGAGATCTGTATCTCTAGGATACCATAAGCCATAGTTTTGTGTTCATTGAAGATATTTGAGAATCCTTTTAACCGCTTAAAGGTGTGCATCTTTTGGATTTGCCTGGAATTTTCCAACTATTCCCACTGCATGCATGATGTTTGGTCGGGTACCTATCAGATAGAGTAGACTACCAATCATGGATCTATAGGTTGGTTGATGTACTACTGTTGAATTGTCATTTGCGCTGAGGCTGCATCCTGTTACCATAGGGGTACATACTGGTTTGGAGTCTTCCATGCCATATTTCTTCAAGATCTGCTTGAGGTACTTGGTTTGTGATAAAAAGATACTGTTTTTATTTTGATGGATTTGTAAACCAAGAAAATATGTCAGCTCACCACGCAAAGACATTTCAAATTCTTTCTGCATCACCAAAGCAAAGTTTTGACTCATGGCTTCTTCATTGCTACCAAAGATGATATCATCAACATACACGACAAGTATTAGCAATTTATCATTACCAATTTTTATATATAGATTGCTATTTTCTTATCCTTTTGAAAAACCTTGTTGATGGAGGCATTTGTCCAGATGATAATACCAAGCCCTTGGAGCCTATTTAAGACCATAGAGTGCCTTCTTAAGTTTGCATACAAGTTTCCAAGGATGAATCCATATGGTTTCTCAATATACACTTCTTCTTCCAAGTCTCCATTTAAAAAGGCATATTTCACATCCATTTGAAATACTTTGAACTTTTGAAAGCTAGAAAGAGCAAGGAACATTCTTATGGCTTCAAGTCTGGCAACCAGTGCAAAAGTTTCTTCAAAGTCTATACCTTCTTGTTGAGCATACCCTTTACAAACAAGTCTAACCTTGTTTCTAATAACATCTCCATTTTCATTCAACTTATTT
The DNA here is from genome assembly GCA_000404065.3 of Pinus taeda. Lineage (NCBI taxonomy): Eukaryota > Viridiplantae > Streptophyta > Pinopsida > Pinales > Pinaceae > Pinus > Pinus taeda. The sequence continues at coordinate 52,277 of APFE030194890.1, read as the reverse complement.
TTGAATATCCATTTTGTCCCTATGACATTCTTATCATTTGGTCTAGGAACCAACTCCCAAGTGTTATTCTTTTCAATATGCTCAAGTTCTTCATCATGGCCTTGACCCAGAATTCATCTTTGCATGCTTCACTTACATTTTGTGGTTCAGTGGAGGAAAGCAATGCTAGATAGCTTGAAGCTTCTGAAATAGTTCTTCTTGTTTGTACACCTGCCTCTTTCTCCCCCAAAATTGAGTCTCTAGATGATTCTTCTAGACATACTTGGATGGAGTCTTTTCTTATACCCTTATCTATTCTTCTGGTGCCTCATATGTTTCTTCTTCATCATAAGTCTGATTTAATGTTGAAGGATAGTCCTCATCATCTTCGAAATCTTCAGATTTTACTTGCCTAGGATTGTTTCCTTCTTCATCAACCACTACATCAATACTTTCAACAATTTTTCCAAGTCTTTTATTGTAATACTTATATTCTTTGTTATGGGGAGAGTAACCAAGGAGAATGCCTTCATCTACTCTAGGTTCAAACTTGCCAAGGTTTTTATCAGTCCTTTTGATGTAACATTTGCTTGCAAAAATTTTGAAGTATTTTACCATAGGAGCCTTACCATACCAAAGTTCATGAGGAGTCTGAGTGCTGTTCACTCGGACATTTGTCTTGTTGAGAATAGTAACGACAACAAATGCAGCTTCACTCGAGAAGGTTGCAGGAGTTCCAGATTCATCAAGCATAGCATGAAACATTTTTTGAACCATTCTTTTCATCCTTTCTACTACATTTTACTGAGGATTCCTTGCACTAGAGAATTCCCTTCTTATTCCATGTTCTTCACAAAAATCGAAAAATTCATCTGAGGTAAATTCCCCTCCTCGATCAAACCTGAGGCATTTGATTTTGTGATCTGATTCATTTTCAACCAAGGCTTTGAATGCTTTGAACTTTTTGAAAGCTTCGTCTTTATGAGGACACTTGGCTGCATAATGACTGACTCTTCCACAAGAAAAGCATTTGAAAGGTAACTTACCTCTGAATATTCCAGAACCCCGTTGAAGGTCCTTGACCAAAGTTTGATTCTTCCTCTCCTTCTGACATATGTCCTAACTCATTGTAATCTCCTTTTCCTGAAGCTTTGAATGCGGCTTCTCTCCTGTCTGATGGTCCCCCTTTTCTCATTTCGAAAGTAGTTAGGATTCCGTGTAGCTGTGACATGGTAATGCTCTGTAGATTCTCCTTTTCTTCTACGACAGAAACTTTTGATTCAAACTTAGAAGACAAAGATCTTAGAACCTTTTCAAACAAGGTAACTTATTTTATTTCTTCACCCAAGTTTTTCATACGATTAACAATCTCATCTATACGTAAGAAATAATTAGCCAGACTTTCATCATTATGCATTTTGAGATTTTCATATTGAATTCTGAGAGTTTGTAGTTTTGCATGTTTTACCTGATCGTCTCCTTCATAGCTTAGAACGGTCTTGTCCCATATTTCTTTTGCGGTTTTGAGCTGCATAACCTTGACGAATTCTGATTGAGATAAGCTCCCTAATAGAGTATTGATAGCCTTTGCATTTGTTTCATACTGCTTCTTACTAGCCGTATCTGTAAGAGTTGCTGATGGAAATGTGTATCTTGCTTCCATGATATCCCAAACTTCTGTACCAAGAGATTGAATATAGGCTGTGATTCTTACCTTCCAATAGACGAAGTTGCTCCCATCAAAGATTGGTGGCCTGATAGATGCCTCTTTTTCGTAGTTTCTTATGATGATAGATCGTCCTTCAAGTGATCAAGCTTCTTCTGAAGGACTTGCTCTGATACCAATTGTTGGAAATAATACTGAGAGGGGGGTGAATCAGTATTATCAAATCAATTATTTTTCATTTCACAATCAGATTTGTATACGCTACTTTAGTTATGGGAAATTGCGTATATATGCTACTATGTCTAAAGCAACTAGCGTATATCAGTAAACTTATGATTCATTAAATATTGATCTTTAATTAGTGCATCAAAACTTCATTAACCATAAGAGCAATAAACAAGTGTAGTAAAACAAAACAGATCACACACATGGAAACAAGATATAAGGTGGAAACCCAATGTGGGTGAAAACCACCTGTTGCAATTCATCTCTATCTTCTTTCAATAAGAAACTTCTTTTTACAATATTCTTTACTGGTGTAGTCTTATACCAGTACACAGGCTTCTACTTGCAGAAGGCTACTACCTTCTCTCATTCTCCAGCTTCTTCTGGAAGGGAGCTACATCCCCCTTAGCTCTTGTACTAGTTGATGTACTAATACATAGGTGCTGACCTACAGAAGGCTACAACCTTCTCTTTTCTTCCAGGGACCATGTTTCATAAATTTTTAGACTGGATCCGTAAATAACATAAAATGTATCTTCATCAACCAATCCCCTTTGCGCCAACCAAAACTGAATGAAACAATTACTTCTCTGAATGTTGTAACCAGAATACATTAACAGTAATCCTGAACCCAGAACACTGCAATAATAAACAGAAGTAGCTAAAACATATTTCATAAGACGTACACTACTTCAATAAGTAGAAACCTACCTGCATACGGTGCTATATTAAAGCCAACCAACGTATACACCATTTTGACTTACTGAACCAGTGTGTATATGCACCTCTGCTATGCCGAACCTACGTACAGATCTATAAAAGATAATTTACCCTTTTCACTTATTGAGACATCAGTTATACCTAGATTATCAGATTTATAGATCAAGTCATGTGCCAAATATAACAGATCAAAATCACATAAGGATACTACTATTCAAGCCTTAAGATCTTAACCCAACAATAGAACTTATCCTTCTTCTAGAGCTCAGGTTCCTCCTTGGTTCAAATCCAGCTATGCACCATAACCCAATTCTAGATCTTGCTCTTCATAAGATATTCAATGCTTCAATGCCCTTGCTTAATGAACTTCTCCTCCTTTTATAGTCTTAGGCCTTACTCAATACCGTGGACCAAAACCATAGAGAATTAATACCATGGACCCAATACCTAGGTTCAACACTTCGGACTAAATACCATGGACCCAAAATAAGTTTTCCCAAATGTACGCGCTTTTCCTTGCATGAAAGTACGTGCATACGTATATGTGCCTTTTGATCGTAAAACCTGCGTGTATACGTGACTTGGTTAAGAGGAACCTGTGTATATCTTTTTTTCTTTCATTCTGAGAGCTTGAGCTGTGATCTATCATTTGAGTGAGTTGCCATCAAGGACAACACCTGTGTCATAGCGCCAAACCTGTGTCATAATGCCAACATTTACCGCATCCTTAATCGACACAAACTTGAAACGAAGGCATTCTAGTGCCTACAAGTCCTTCCTACTCTCACAATACTAAAATAAGGGTTAAAATTTTAACTATGATGTAGTAAAACAAAGTATTACAATTCTCAAGTTGTTTACCCTTAAATAATAAAAATTGTTGATCCACCAAAATATATTATGTCATCTCCATTTTCTACTTTGTAACCAACATAACATCTCTATAATGCATCCATAAACATAAGGTGTTTCCAATAAGAGATGCAACCATAATTTGAACAAGCCTTTCTTCAAACACTTGGATAGAAAACATTTTATCAAACACTTTATAGTAAGGAAATTTGTTAAACATTTGACTAGCATGTTGGAAATAACCACCTTCAAGATTTTCCATAAAAAAATCATCTTACTATCAACCTTCTAAACAAGAGAAACATACGATAACATGGAAAAATGAAGGTCATAGCCTTCAACTCTGTTAGGCTAAGTAATAACAAGAATAGACTTATGTAACATAGAACATTTACCCTTGCATTTTGTCTTCCAAGGTTGGTTCCTATTCTAACTATTTATATTCCCTTTTATTTACACATTTACATGTTATTCACCCAATCATTGAGGACTAGGTATCTAACCCTCCCCCTTAATATGAAGGGGTGTTCGTGAGTCTAAGCATCATTATGATTTTTTCAAACTTTCTCTTCCAAGTGTTTTGGTGAAGATATTTTCTATTTTCTCATTTGTGGAACAATTTCTAAATTGATAATCTTGGCTTGTACATGATATCAAATCAAATGATACTTTGAGTTGATATGTTTGGTTTGATCATGGAATTTTGGATTCTTGGACAAATTGATTAGATAACTATTATCAATCAGAAAGGGAGTAGAGTTCACTCATTTCTCATACAAGTCTTCAAGAATTTTCATGAGCCACACAATCTTGTTTACTTCTATAGCTACCACATATTTTTCCTTTGTTGTGGAATCTACTAGAAGCTACCATTTTCATGACCTCCAAGAGGTAGCTCCTGGTCCACGACTCATAAGATAGCTTGAAGTAAACACTCCATTTTCCTGGTCTCCATTAAAGTTTGAATCAAAATATCTAATCAAGTTGAAGTCATCCAATTGTGAATATTTGATTCCAAAGCCTAGAGTCACTTTAATGTACTTTAGAACTCTTTTTGGTAACAAAATAATGTACTGCACAAGGATTTTGTATGAACATGGAAATAATTCCAATAGAAAAATGAAATACCAAGTTTGGTAGTGATGAGGTGTTGGGTGCGGAGCCTGATTATCTTCTTAATTAAGAGGTGTCAGTTGTGTTGGACCCCAGTTCCTAAATATGGTGGCAATGCCGCCCATATAATGGCTTCTATGGGGGTCCGGGGTGAGGTGGGGGGGGGGGGGGGGGATGACTACTACTTTTAAAGATCCCCTCGGGGGTTCGAGGGAAACGACCTCGAAGCTAAAAATAGATGAAAAATTGCCTTGTAATATATTGTAATTTTGTAGTCAATCTAGGCCGTTCATTAGGCGAATGATCTGATGGTAGAAGTTATGTTCATTTATGGTTTTTTTCCCTAGAAGGTAACACTCGGTTTATATGAGGGAATTGTATTGTGGTTGTGTATGATTATTCTAAGAGAGTGATGCAACCATAAGGTTGCTACACCCTCACACCTTATCGGGATTAATTCACCCTAATAACCTTCAAAGCTTCATACCCACATATGCATATCGAAAGAGTAATTAGACGCTTTTCCTTTAAAATCGGAACCACTTAAGCTATCAGGCCTTTACACTATCAGGAGCATTTCAATATGCATTTAATGTTAAAACCCCACTTTTACCATAAAAATCTTGACTTAATACATATATCAGAAATAACGGGAATAAAGGAAATACAAAGGAAAACCCCACCCATGCATATATTCGGATCTCAAATATTTATAAGCCCACTTCTATATATCAATGGATCCATCCCTTGGTCCATCGCATTCCCGCTGTCACTCCATATCTTCGATCCCTGATCGAATAATCTCCATTGATCAATAGATCTCCGATCCAACGGTCAGTATATACCCGAATATTTAAACTGTCGCCAATTCTCCACCGTTGATCTGCGTGTAGCGGATTTGATGGCCCACATTTTATTTCAGGCAGACAATTAACCTAGGGTTTAACTGACCGATAAATGGTTTTCTATCTCTCCTCCTTGCCACGTGTCGAAGGGTGAATGGAATCAGTTGATCACCATTCTAATATGCTTACAGTCCTTCCACCACCCGAAATACCATGCACTGTTTCGAAACTGTTTCCGCGATCCAACGACCACGATTGATTGCAATCTAATGGCTATAGTTTAATCACATATCGCATAGTCGCAATCCTCCAAGCCAGGCTCTAGCCGCTCTAAAGCAAAGATCCGATATTCTTACGGACCCAATCTGGATATATGCCACCCTCTATAAGATTTCAAATCTGGATTTTGGATTCGGTTCTGTGTTTTGCGATGATTCTTAGTGTAAAAGGGATTTTCGCTTGCAGAACCAAAACCTATGTAAATAGAATTCTTCGACCTGTATCGAACAATGATATTTAAAAGAAAGCTCCAACTTCTGTCAATCACACGATTTAGGCATTAAACATAACAAAACAAAGGGATATTCCCGAGCCTGAATACAAAGAATCTGAAAAAAATAAAGGTTTTTGTAGGCCCGATAATCAATCATAAACACAACAATATCATTCATTCAACATAAAATGATTACAGAGTCTCACCTTGGCCGATTACACAAATAAAAAGACCTTTGTTTCAATTCAGCCCACACACTATGCTACGCTCTTGAATCCTTCCTCTCTTGCCTGATTCTTCAATTAGTGGCCTCTGTTCCTAATCTGCCCATAGGCTTATAATTCCCTCATGAATCCTATCTCTCTGTCTCTCCCGACTCTCTTGACTCATTTTCCCAAAAAAGAAAGGAAATTACATATATGTTCCATCTAATAGTCTCCTTCATAATTGAAGGGATAGACTACATATTTAGAAATCAAATCTTATCTTAATCTGGACAATTCTAACTACTTGGCTTGATCTCCACTTAGGGATGATCACTTGCCACTTATCCTCTAATTTCCTTAGTATTTGCAACAATATAACTACTTACATACTTTGAAATTAATAAAAATTAAATAACCAATTCTTCCTCCAAACTCTCATTAGCCACAACATGTGACCACACCATCACATTGCTGGCTAGGCCTAGATGATTCTGCATCAGATTTCCAATGTTAAAAATAATCATGATCATCTGATCGTGTGCTTCTGATCTGTGTCCTCCTGGATCCCATACTTTGTTCAATAGTCTATTCTTGGTTATTGCTATTGTTTGTTGTTCTCTTGGTCTCCATACTTTATGCTGTATTATCCCATTAGCTATGCTCTCATTGTCTGTTGCTGTCTTTTTCATATATCTTACTGCTTTTTGTTTATCATCATAATTTATGTCAAAATTCCACACTTTAATTTGCAGTTTATCATTACTTCACATGTATCATTCTTTCCAGCCAATCTTCCTTCCTTCTTTTGTCCTCTATTTAGTTTATTGGAATGTTGTTGTATGAGTCTCCACAACTCATCAATTTCTTTTTCCACTTCACTTCTCAGACGATGAACACTATCCTCCTGCAACTGGATGTGTTCTTGAATAAGAACATCATAATCCTTGTGCCAATATTGTTCCATAGACATTTCTAAAATGTAAAAATGCCTTATCCATTGATCCTCTGCAATAATTCCAGTTCCTTCTTCTAGTTCCCCATTCATGGCTTCATCATTTCTTGCTTCAACTTCCAGTATACTTGCAATTCCATAAATTTCTTGAAAAATAAGAATTCTTTCTGCTTGTTTAGATACTTGGAATACCTCTTCTTCTAGTAACTTAATTTATTCACCCTTAAGGATCATGCCATCATATTTTTCTGCTTCTGAAATGTCATTGTCGGCCTCTTCTTCATCAATAACCCATTGTTGTACAATAGTATTCTTGTTACTATCATCCCTTGAGCTCATCTCTAGTTCAACAGTTTCATACTGTAATTTCAACATCATTCCATTTCTCTGAGACATTCTGATCTCATCCTTCCTTACTTCGATATGATCTTCAGAATCAACTGTTTTTTTCAAATTGAATTCACATTGCCTTGTTCTTGCATATAAATCTTCACCAGAATTAATTAATTCATTAATCACAAATGCTTTACCCCGTTTCCTCATTATGTCAACATTTTTGACAACTTCTTTTCCATATAGTCCTTCTTTACTCTGGCTTGCTTCAAGGTCAATAATATTCAATAACTGTTTAATATCTACCAAGTATTCTATATCAACATTCAGTAGCTGTTCTCCTTTGGATTCAGTCTTCAATAGTTGTCTAATATCTGCATAATTCACTACAACTATGTTTAACAACTGCATTTTCCTCTGCATCACAAGATTATGTGAATTTCCTTCTTCTAACTTCTAAAAAATCATATCTTTGCTTTTCCCTTCACTTATGACGACACTAAACAATTTCCTTACTTCAATGTATCCTGCATTTACACACAAAATATTAGTTTCAAAACTATGAAACACCAAGGTCTCCTCAAATAATTTCATCATCAATTCTTCAGTTGACTTCGACTTCTTGAATACACCATAAGATTCTCCACTAGGTTTGTATTAGCTTCATCAGTTTTCCTGAGAAAACTCTTTGTTCCATATTCATATGAATGGATCTCTTTCTTTCCAAACATTCCTTTGATCTCAATAATTCCTTTGCCATCCTCCTTTTGACTTATCCTTAATTTGAATGTCATCTGACTGGACATCTTCCTTCACTTGACTGTAACTTCTCTCCTTATTCCACATATGACTGTGAGTAGTCATCTCTTCACCTGTTAATATAACAATTTCCAACAAATGATTGTTTTCCCTCAAGTTTACATGACCTGCAAACACACAACAACTTTAAGTTTTCAAAATACAATACCTTTCATCCTCTTTTGATGCTTTAAGCACCAATCTTCAATCATATATCTTTTGGATTTCAGTAGATATTCTTTGCTATGACTCCATTTCTTTGAGTCTCTCCTTCTCTAACAAATCAATATGAATTTGTTTAAGTTCCCTGAACTCTTTCATCAACTTTCCATTCCACCTCTGTTGCAATAACTTCCACTTGACTCTTTTCTTCATTCTCCATCTGTATCTTCGGTCTTCACTTGTCTTTCTTTGTACTACCAGATTAATCTCTTGTTCTTCATTCTGTTGTCAGTTGCTATACTTCTGCAATCTAATGCCTTCCTCAAATTCATTCTCATGTTGATGATCATCTCTTTTAAATTGCTGGTTCCTTCCATCTTCATCTTGCTGGATTAATACTTCTATGTCCTTTATGTCTTTGAGGATATAAATTTCTTGTTGTTCCTGATCTTTCATTTCACCTTCAAATAATCTCTGCTCAATTTCTCTGATTTCAACATCATATTTATTTATGTTGTCTTATGTACCTACAGTCACATCATTAATTGCAAAGTCTAAACATTTACTTAACTATATAAATGTTAGAAACATTTCATCCTTATCATGCATAGTAACCATATCCTTTTCTTTATCAGGTTCTGAAATATTCATTTATCCTCCAGGTTCCTTGAGTAGTCTTTCCAAGAATTCTAATTCCATGTGAAATTTCTCCAACAGTTCATCACAACTTCCATTCTCAGCGTCATTCTTTTCTTGGCAATCCCCTTGGGTTATCGTATTTTCTACACTATCATATTGCAAATTTATTTCATCAATTTCATCAGAGAAATTCACTTGCTTACCTTCTTGTAATACCACTATGGTATTGTCATTAGACTTCTGGTCCATATCAACTTCATTTGACTGTCTTACCCCAAACAAAACTTCATCTATGAACTCTTTTTGCTGCAATAAATCAACACCTTCTTCCTCTAAAAGGCATCCTCCATCATACTTCACCTCAAGAGCTTCATTCCTGTTTATGACAGTTTCACCATACTGTCCATCATCCTCTGCATATCCTGCAAACATACACAAACTATGAGAATAAAAATCATAAGGCTCCATTGCCTCATCTGCTTCCCTTGTCATCATATCTTCTAATTGTTCTGAACTATTCCAATAGTTCATGAGATCTTCAGCTGATCTCCCATTATCCTCTTCACCCAACATTTCACTTTGTTCTGGTCTACAAATGGAAACTTCCATTTTTGCTTTTGCTTCTCTGAGGTTCTTCATCAACCACTTTACCTATTCTTGTTGCAGCCTTCTCTGCAACTTAGATCACTTCACTGGGTTCCTCTTCAAGACCCAACCTTGTCTTTGGTTCTCTTCTAGTAGCATCACTAACACATTGAGTTCTTCTCTTATCTCAGCCATTTCCTTGTCAATCTTTAATTGACTCATCTGTTTCCTGTGGATTGTTTGAGAACCCTTCTCCTTCATCTTGCAGCCTTCTTTTGAACCCTCCATATGAATTTTCATAGCCATCTTCTCTTCTGTGTGAGTAGTACACCTGCAGCCAATCAACTTCCTTCTAATTTAATCTTCTCACCAAGCTTCTCCTATATCTGGTCTCCAAGTCCTCTTTCCTTAGAAATTGCATTGAGTAATCTTGCTCTCTCTATAGTTGCTCCACTCACTTCTCTTAAGGACTCCTCTGTCCCTATCTATTCCAAGCCTCCACTGGAATGATGTTCTATTACAACCTCTAAGAACTTCCCAAAATTTCTTCTACAATATTACTACTGTAGTCCTGTGCCCAACATTGCCATTCATTTAGCTACTGCAACTTTCATACCTTTTGTATCATAACTCTTCATAAGCAAGACATCCTTTGTGCAGGAAATTACTTCCTTTTTCCTGCTCTGATACCAAAAATGATGCAACCATAAGGCTGCTACACCCTCACACCTTATCGAGATTAATTCACCCTGATAGCCTTCAAAGATTCATACCCACATATGCATATCAGAAGTGTAATTAGGTGCTTTTCCTTTAAAATCGAAACCACTTAAGCTATCGGGCCTTTACACTATCAGGAGCATTTCAATATGCATTTGACCTTAAAACCCCGATTTTACCATAAAAAACCAGACTTAATACATATATCCGAAATGACGTGAACAAAGGAAATACAAAGGAAAACCCCGCCCAGGCATATATTCGCATCTCAAATATTTATAAGCCCACTTCTATATATCGACGGATCCATCCCTTGGTCCATTGCATTCCTGCTGTCACTCCATATCTTCGATCTCTGATTGACTAATCTCCATCGTTCAATAGATCTCCGATCCAACAGTTAGTACAGACCCGAATATTTAAACTGTCGCCAATTCTCCACCGTCGATCCATGTGTAGAGGATCTAACAACCCACATTTTATTTCGGGCACACAATTAACCCAGGGTTTAACTGCTCGATAAATGGTTTTCTATCTCTCCTCCTTGCCCCATGTCGAAGGGTGAATGGAATTGGCTAATCACCATTCTAATCTGCTTACAGTCCTTCCACCACCTGAAATACCATGCACTGTTTCGAAACTGCTTCCACGATCCAATGACCACAGTTGATTGCGATCTAACAGTTATGATTTAATCGCATATCTCATAGTCGCAATCCTCTAAGCCAGGCTCTGGCTGCTCTAAAGCATTGATCCGATATTCTTATGGACCCGATCTAGATATACGCCACCCTCTATAAGATTTCAAATCTGGATTTCAGATCCAGTTCTATGTTTTGCGACGATTCTTAGTGTAAAAGGGATTTTTGCTTGTGAAACCAAAACCTATGTAAATAGACTTCTCCGAGCCATATCAAACAATGATATTTAAACGAAATCCTGAACTTCTGTCAATCACACGATTTAGGCATTAAACATAACAAAACAAAGGGATAATTCCCCAACCTGAATACAAAGAATCTGAAAGCAAACAAAGGTTTCCGTAGGCCTGATAATCAATCATAAACACAACAATATCATTCATTCAACATAAAATGATTACAGAATCTTTCCTTGGTTGATTACAAATTAAAAGACCTCTGTTTCAATTCAGCCCACACACTATTTTGCGCTCTTGAATCCTTCCTCTCTGGCCTGATTATTCAATTAGTTGCCTCTGTTCCTAATCTGCTCGTAGGCTTACAATTCCCTTGTGAATCCTATCTCTTTGTCTCTCCTGACTCTCTCGACCATTTTCCCAGAAAAGAAAGGAAATTACATATATGTTCCATCTAACGATCTCCTTCATAATTGAAGGGATAGTCTACATATTTAGAAATCAAATCCTATCTTAATCTGGACAATTCTAACTACTTGGCTTGATCTCCATGCAGGGAGGATCACTTGCCACTTATTCTCTAATTTCCTTAGTATTTGCAACAATATAACTACTTACATACTTTGAAATTAATAAAAATTAAATAATCAATTCTTCCTCCAAAGTCTCATTAGCCACAACATGTGACCGCACCATCACATTGCTGGCTAGGCCTAGATGCTCCAACATCAAAGAGAGAGAGAGAGAAAGAAAGAAGAGTTTGTGTGAGAGCGAAGAGGAAATTACAACATATCTGATGTAGGTTGTATCTCTTGATTTTGTTGGATAATATAAAAGGAAGGACTGGTTGTTGGATGTAGCCCAAATTGGGTGAACCAAGTATATCAGCTTCTCTCCTCTTTTTATGTGTTTCTGTATTTGTGTTTCCACAAAATTTTATGTGTTCCATTGATTTGCAATATATAATTTTCTAACATGAGGTAGATTATACTTCCCAAATGTTGTATATACTTAGTTGCATCCTCAAATTCATTCCCTTCTTTAGATATGAGCTTTAGATTTTGTTCCACTAGAATAGACAAAGAATTGCATTCAACCATGTCAATCTTGTTTAAAAATTCTCCAATGTTGGCTTCTTTTGAGAAAGGAATATATACTTTGGATATTAGGTTACTTCAATGCGAGAGTAGTAGAGAAGGTGTCCCAAATCTATTATCACAATTCCTTCCTTACACTCTTTCTTTAAGGATGCAATATAATTTTCATTATTCCCTATTAGCAATAGATCATCTACGTATACCACAACATAGAGAACATTTTTTCCAATTTTCTTAACAAATTGAGTTGCAATATCAATATTAAAGTGTTTTAAGTTTAATTTCAAAACATGCTCAATCAAATTTTCATGCTAGGATCACGGTGCTTGTTTTAGTCCATATAAGGATTTGATGAGTTTGCATACTTTTGTTCTTGTCCCTTCACAACAAAACCTTCTATCTAAGACACGAAGACATTTTATTTCAAGTATCCATTTAAGAGACCAACCTTCACATTCATTTTGTGAACTTTCTATTTGTTCTAATCTATCAAGGAAAAGAGATTCCAGATGGTATCCCATTTTGCTATGCGAGAAAAGGTCTTGTCATAATCGACACCTTCTTTTGGTGCAAATATTTTTTCCATGAGCCTTGCTTTGCGCTTTTCATGTGAACTGCATGATTTGTACTTTTATATTTATCAAACCACTTTTAGCCAATTGGTTTGGTTCTAAATGGAGGGTCCGCCAACTTTCATGTCCCATTCTTTATGAGAGCGCCATACTCCCTCTACATTTCTTATTTCCATTCATGTTTAAATGGATTTGGTTCAAATTTAGTGGATAAATGCAATTCAAAATCATATGAAACATCCATATCATCATCTAAACCAGAATCATATACATCACTTCAATTTTGGCTAGTGGAACTTCTGGTTCCTATCTTTTCAATCTCCTTAGGATGAACACTTTCAAGTGTTTTGGTGAGCCATTTTGGGTGAAATTTAAGGGATGGCCTAGGATTCTTTGGTGATCGAGATGGGGTTGCATCATGAATTATCCTTCCAATCATTCTTAATCACATCACTCAAAGGGTTTTCTTTATTTGAAGAAGTGGCCAGAACATCATGAGGGGTAGAGGATAGTTCAGAAGAAGATTCCATAGATTGATCTCAAATAGGGATCCCCCTATCAAGATGTGGAATACCATTATTAAATTCATGCTATTTTTTTCGCATAATTGAATCTATCCAAATGATCAAGCTTCCACTCATTAGTGTCGTTATTCTTAGAAGATTATAGAAAAATCACATCACTATATTAAAACAAATTCTTATTTACCTCATCATAAAGATAATGATTTTTAGTTGTATATGAATACACCAAGAAGATTCATTTTTGACTCCTTGCATCAAGCTTGCTTCTTTGTTCCTTAGGAATCAAGGCATAGCAAATGGAACCAAATATCTTGAGATGCCTTATTGAAGGAATGTGGCCATACCACACTTCATAAGGAGTATTAGTTCAAGGAGCATGAGATGGACATATGTTTTTGACATATACTACACACATAACTACATCAGCCCAAAAGAATTAACTTTATATTTTTGAGAAAAATCATCGATCGAACCATATTCAAAATAGTCGTATTCATTCTTTAAGCTACACTATTTTGTTAGGAATTATATGGAATGATAGTTTGATGTTGAATCCCATGTTGGAAAAGATAGTTTTCAAATTCAATAGAAGTATATTAGATATCATTTTGGGATTCAACTGCATTAAGTAAGTCATTCACGTATTACCATTTCCATGAGAGGTAGTCGTAACTGACTAATTTCTCATGATTTTTTGAATAGAAGTATATTCTTTTTAATTATGAATACGAAGGGAACTACTATGTGATTGTGCATCATTTTCAATCCATGCATGAAAATTTCTTAAAGTTTCAAAAGATTCTGATTTACTTTTCAACAAGCATACCCAACACATCCTCGTGTAGTAATCAATAAAATTCATCATATATCTATTTCCATTTGTAGAAGGATCAACAATACAACCATACAAATTAGAATGAATCAGTCCAAGTTTTCGACATTCTTTGGAAGTAGAATCATGTAATGATTGTTTGTTGTGTTTTCCTAGGATACAAGCATCATGTTGCTTCAATTTCCTTGAAACACTTGAAAAACCAAAAAAACCATTCTTTTTTAATAAGTAAAGGCTACCATAATTATGATGTTTAGATATTGCATGCCATGAAATACTAGATGGAAATGTACCTTCATTGTACTAAGAAATTCATGTATAATTATGTGCATGACAATTGTGTTTTCATATGCTTTACTTATCTATACTTTTGCATCAAACATGTGAATAGAGTGCCTTGTTGACGAATGAAAAAAGGGATAACAATTTTATCCATAATTCTAGAAGGTAGGGTACGTCATATAGAAGAAAATTAGGAATTCCAAGAAGTTTAAGCCTAATGGCTTGCCCAAGTCGAAATGGCGTGAGAGTTAGCTTGTATACAAATAAAAGTTTCCATCTACATTGTCACTAAGGTCTTCAAATAAGTATTTCCAAAAGGTCTTATGGTAGGTTTCACCTATAGCAAGTAGCCACACATGTAACATACCCGACCCCTTCAGTTGACATTGAAGGGATGGAGTAGAATATTTCCACGCCTACTTCCAGTTTTGTTTTTTTAATTAGATGCTGCTCTGGGACCCTTTTATTGCTTTGATTATTAAATTAAGACCCCCCTAGAATTAGTCCTCCTAACTGATGTGTCATGTATCTAGGACCCTCTGGATGCATCAAATTTGCATGCCGAGTTCCCCCTGAAACCCGACCTATAGGCTAATCTGATGCAACTTCGCGCTAGTGGTCATATTTCTCACTAATGGTTTATCATATGGATGTGGGCCCAACCAACCAAATTATTCCCTGCTGACACTCGGATATATCAATGTTTCTTCCTTAGTGGTTACAGGCATTCGATGCTTTGGGGTGCCATGCAATCTTCCACGTGTCATCCACATGTGTCCCTATGGCCCCACAACTTCGGAGCTCTACAGTTCAACAGGGCATTAATTCAACTGCGTTATGGGGCTTCCAACCTTCGGGGTCTAAGCAGTGCCAGAGTGACATCATGCTGATGTCATCCATCCACATGTGGATGTATGAGAGGTGCATGTGTCATCCAAGATTCCTAGATTGCCTACCACATGCCTCTCGAGGCCTCAAACTGATGACTTTTCCCCTTTAAGAATGGGACACAATGTGTCCAACTATAGAGAGAGAAGGATCCATCAACAACTGGGATCACACTAACCTTACGTAGTGAATGGGAACCCTTAAAATGCGATCCCTTCCAATTAACATTCACACAATTCCTCAGGGTCCTTACCTCCTGGGCTTTTGGGGTGGCCACCTTCAACAACCTTCCCACCGGATGGATCCATGGCAACAAAGAAATATTCATTTCAGTCTCTTGATAGAGCCTCGACTCTAATTCAAATCATCATCCGCCATTTAGATTCTACAACCTTTCTACTCCGTCCTTTTGACTAAACATGTGAGGGGAATCTCGTTCCACCAATCAGGAGCTTTCCTTGACTAGGGATTTTGACCATCAAAGGATAAGGTTATCCCAACATCTCCTATAAGTTCATGGATTCACTCCTATATACCATAATAATGTTATCTTCTTCATTTCCTACATAATTCTATTAAGATATCTTAACTTTGATTTATGCAGTGTCTTAGGCAAAGAGCTCTGCAACCTTCCCAACTACAAGCTCAGTCACTGCATAGGATTTCTTGAAATAGCATTGTCAACTAAGGATCTTCCTCAAGGATATGATAGACTCCCAGACATGCATCACGGTTTAGTAACGGTTCCCTTAAGTGCCTAGGGTGTTTTACGATGTTATCCATGTTGAGCTTAAGTGATAGATTCTCAGCGAGTTCCTAGCCCACGAGACTTCCCTTCCCATGGGGAGGGAATGCCACCCAGGGAGGCGTAGGTGCTCCTACATGGATTACCTACCACAAACTTGTGCATACTTTTGGGAGGTTCCTGCCTCTCCTACCACATGCCGACGATGCCAGATTCTGTGTCAGGCATGAAAACAAATCCATGCTGATACGCAGAGCCTTTAGGTGCCTTGACAACCACCCTAAGACGCCAACAACAACTATCCAGCCTGTTGAAAATGCAAGGTTGAAGGACATTAAGGTAGAGTTGGTAGCTCAAATGATACCAGGGAAAATCTTGCTTTGACATTAATGCAGTGCTTTCCACGCAACATAGGAAATTGTAACTTAATAATAGAGGATGCACAAGCAAATACAAACCCTACTATACAAATGGTTTTCGATGTAATCTTCATATTTCTAAAAAGGTCTTAGAACCCACTGTTCTTCAAGTATTAATCCAAGATCATGTAGCTTGAATGTTATATGTAATGAGTTATACCTCTCTTTCTTATTAAGTGATTTATGTGCTATTTCATCACTATTAAACATATGTGCAAATCCATGCTCAGCATAGCATCATAGCATAATCTTTTATTATCTAGTGGTTTATTATGTCCCTTATACATCAAATGTTATGTGTTTATCATTAGAAATCATTACACATTTTTGAGCCTTAAAATTTTACACACATGCATCCATATATTAAACACATACATATAAATATATCATTTTACCATATTCCCATAGGGATGCACCACAAATGCAAGTAGAATCAATGCAATGTAGTCCCTAATTCTAGAACACATTACATGATTCATCAGAAGATAAACAACAGACATCAATAATTATATTTAAGGGTGCGGGGAAATTGAACTTGGGATGAGGACTCTCCACCCAACTGTAGACAACTACAATGATGCTTACTTAGAACCGTCACCTTCGATCCATATTCCAGAGTCTAGGGGGATTGCTTGCTTCTAGGACTAACACACCAACTGCCATTGATTCCAGGACTCAAGAGGATTTCCTTCCTCAATCCCACCAACTGAAAGCCACATTCGTGGTTAACACCGAGAGTCCAAAGGTGCCCAAAGTCACCCCCAAGTGCACACACAGTGATTCACCGCCTTCTAGGGAGTCCAAAATCCACTGTGCCATTAGGACGGTATTCACAAGTATTAATTTTTGTCTTCCTCAGATTATGCTTCAAGATGGTCCCTGCCCAAGATGTTATAGGGCTCTAAAGTCTTCTAACTCAACCCATAGCCTCCAGGGGACCCAATATATTACAAGGCTCCAAAGATTCCATGCCAAACCATAGCTTCTAGGGACCCAAGATGTCACAGGGCTCTGAAGACCTTTGTCTCAAACCACAACCTCTAGGGACCGAAGTTGTTATAGGGTTCCAAAGACCTCTCTCTAAACCCATAGTCTCCAGGGACCCCAAGCTATTACAAGGTTCCAGAGTCTAGCCACTCAACCCATAACCTCCAAGGATCGAGATCCAATCCCCTTCTCTTTTATTTTTCACTCCTGCTGGAAGCTATTTTTGAAACTTCCTTATCAAAACTATCCACCTCCCCTCTTTCTTGTCTATATGTGTGTTCTCTTCTTCTTATTTCATGTCCCCAACCACCATTACTTTGTGTCCTTTCTGGCCTGCATGACACAATCTCTCCGTAGCATTCCAATCCTTCCTTTCTTGTGGTTTATTCTCAAGCAACATGGGTCTGCATACTTCCTCTTGCAGTTCATTTAATTTCAGTATCTCCCCCATCAATTCATGTACCAACCAACCTTTAATGGTTTTCCCACATTTCAGGCTTTTATTGTGCATAGGAAACCATGTTGTCCCTAACAAGTGACCTCCTCCCTAACTCTAGAATCTATGTCCCATGACTAGTCCCTTTTTTCTTGGTTTTAAATGTTGAAATATATTTACAATATATTTACAATTTCGACTTGTAGGAGGACTTTGGGTGGGGCTTTCAGAGTCCCCTACCCCTTGAGGAAACACTGTCCTCAGTGTTCAATTTTCCACGTACAATCATAGGATCAAAATTGAACACATATTATTTTCTTATGGAGCTTTATACACACAAATTTGTACAATATTTATAATTATACATACTTGTTTTAACCCTCAAACAAGAATGGATAATTAATTTTCATGGTGTCAACCATTTCCCACGTGGCCTCCTCTGGTCCAAAGTGCTTCCATTGTACCTTGAATTGCTTTATAGCTCAGTTCTATAGCATGAGACCCTCTGGTATAGAAGGCACATTGGATCTGGTTGGAACTCTCCATTTGGTTCCACTTGTAGCATAGACCAATAAATCACATCATTAAAATCGTGTACATAATTTTTAAGTAAAGAAACATGAAAAACATAATGAATTCTAATTGATGGAGGTAAGGCCAGTCTATATGCTATTGGACCTATCCTTTTAAGTATTTCAAATGGCCCACAATATCATGGTTCCAACTTGATAGACATCCCCGTCTTGAAGGAACTCCTTTTCAACTTGACCCTTAGATAAATGTGTTCTCCGACTTGGAACTCCTTGTGAATCCTATGCTTATCTGCATAACTCTTATGTCTCTCCTGTGCCACTTTAAATTTTTTCATATAATATGAAATTCCTTGTTTTTCCATCTCTTTGAGCATATCAGGTCCTATATGGACCTTGTTAACTAGATCACTCTAGCCAATAGGAGTCTTACATCTCCTTCATATAATGCTTCAAAGGGGCTCATGTTTATTGATTCTTGGTGCCCACTTTTGTATGCAAATTCTACAAGTGGAAGATATTCTTCCAATTTCTTAGGATGATGCATTACATACATCCTCAACATGTCCTCAAGGATCTAGTTGGCCCTCTTTGTTTTCCCATTTGTCTGTGGATGATAGGCGGCACTGAATGTTAATTTTTTTCCCAAGCTCACAAACAATTCACTCCAAAACCTAGAGGTAAATTTAGCATCTTGATTAAACATGATCTTCTTGGGGATTCCATGAAGCTTCATGATCTCTTTTATGAAAATTTGTGTTATTTCACTAGCAAAGTGGGTGGATTTGACTACCACGAAATGAGCTACCTTTCCAAGCTTTTCCACCACTACCATGATTGCATCGTGATACTTCGTTGTTTTGGGAAATCATGTAATGAAATACATGGAGATTACTTCCCATTTCCATTCTAGAATATGGATAGGTTGTAACAATCCTATCAGGTGATTACATTATACCTTTACTTGTTGGCATTCCATGCATTTGGTGACAAAGTATGCTACTTCCTTCTTCAAATTTGGCTAGTAGTATCTTCTGATGGCTGTATGGGTATTTTTATACCCTAGGTGTCCTGAGTAGGGCTTAGCATGGAATTATCTCAATATCAGTCTTTTTATCTCATTACTGTTAGGCACATAGGTTCTACCTTTAAATATAACTAAGTAGTCCTCAACGAGGTGGTATTTTCCATCCTCATTGCCTTGTCACAACCTCTCCTTTACTTGCTAGTAGGATTCATCCTGTTGTCCAATGATTTTGATCCTTTCTTCCATATTTTTTGCACATGAGCTTATCATTGCCACGTGATTCACTTGGATTCTCCTACTCAAGGCATTAACAACCTTGTTTTCCTTGCCCTTTATATACTTAATCTCAAATTCAAATTCTCTGAGAGTGGCGAGCCATCTGGCTTGCCTAGAATTCAACTTTGGTTTTCCAAACAAGTATTTGATATCACTATGATCAGAAATGAGTGTGAAATTCTAGCTAAGGAGGTAGTGCCTCCACATTTTTAAAGCATGAATGATAACAACCAATTCTAGATCATGTATCATGTAATTCTCCTCAAGTTTGCTCAATTTTCTGGACCCATAGCACAAAAATTGTCCTTCCTGCCTTAAGACTCCACCTAGTTCCTCCTTGCGAGAATCAATACATGCCACAAAATCCTTGTCAGGGTCTGCAATTCTTAGCACTGGTGCACTTGTGAGAAATTACTTTAACAACTTGAAGTTGTTTGCACATTGTGCGGTCCACTCAAATATTTTCCCTTTTCTCTGTAAGGTTGTAATGGATGTCCTATTCTATAGAAATTCTGAACGAATCTCCTGTAATATCTTGTCAATCCCATGACTGATATGATCTCATCTACATTCCTTGGAGTTGGCCACTCTCTTATGGATTTGACCTTATCCGAATCAACCGATACAACTTCCTTAGATATGATGTGCCCTAAGTAGTGTATATGTGTCTGGAAGAAGTCATAATTATCAAGATTTGCATAGAGCTTATGCTCTCTTAACAATTGTAACACAATCACTAGATTTTTCTCATGTTGTTCTTCTGTTTTTGAGTAGACTAATAGGTCATCCACAAATAAAATGAAAAACTTGTCCAAGTACAGTCGTAACACCCCTTCCATTAGGCACATGAACATGGAAGGGGTGTTAGTAAGCCCAAAGGTTACCACTACAAATTCACAGTGCTTATATCTTGTTCTAAAAGAAACCTTATGAATTTCCTCCTCCTTGATCCTTACTTGATGGTGGCTTGAACTCAAGTCAATTTTGGAGAAGATTGATTTTCCCCTTAATTGGTCAAAGATATCATCAATTATTGGTAATGGTTACTTGTTCTTGATGGTTACCTTGTTGAATTGTATATATAATCAATGCATAACCTTAGAGTTCCATCCTTCTTCTTTGCAAACAATAATGGTGCTCCCCAGAGAGACACACTTGGCCTTATGTATCCTTTCTAAAGCATTTCCTTCAACTGCAGTTTCAGTTCAACCAACTCTGGGGTGCTCATTCTATCTAGATATTTAGATGCTGGTAATGCTCTAGGTACTAGCTCGATAGAGAAATCTATCTCTCTATGAGGAGGAAACCTAGGAAGATCTACTGGAAAGACATTTGTATATTGTTAAAAAACAAGGTGTTTTTGAAACAATTCATATTCCTGATCTTCTGTTGCTCTATCAGCTCCCTTATTTTTGGAATATTTTACTACAAAAAGCATACATCCATTCCTTCTACTCCATTTGGCTTGCATAGAAGTGATCAACCTCACTGATATGGGCCTTTTCTTTCCTTGCAACACTCTTTTCATTCCTTTCTCATCCAATCATTATATTACCTTTTCGTAGTAATCTACCTTGGTCTAGTTTACATGTAGCCAATCCATGCCCAACAAGTTGCCAAACTACCCAATGGTAGCACATTCTAGTGGGCTATTGCAGGCATGCCACTGAGTTCAAAGGCACATGACTTCACCCAATGGTTGATTCTTCTCCAGGTCCCTATTTCCAATTGAACTAGTCATGACTTTCTATGCAATTCCTTGTCCAATCTGCATTTTTCAATAGGATCTGGGTTGACATAACTATACTTAGAACTTATATCAATAAAAATAGAAACAAATTTCTCTTGTATCTTACCTTCCATCTCAATGATGGATGGTTGGTGGTATGCTTGGTGATTTTCCAACATTGCGTAAACCCTTGGCATACTCCGAGCTAATTTTCCCATTGTGCTTGCCTCTTGAGAACTGTAAGTTTTGGGTATGACCTCCTGCTGATGTGGAGAGTTCCCTCTCTTGTGGTTCCCACCACAGGTCCTGTTAGAAAAATTATATATTACAAAGAAATGGAACACATGGAATATAGCAGAAATATAAACACAGAAAACGCATAAAACCAGAGAGACATAGATATACGTGGTTCACCAAGTTTGGGCTACGTCCACCCTGAACAGCCAGTCCTTCCTTTCTATTATCCAACAAAATGAAGAGACACAACCTACAACAGATCCGTTGTAATATCCTCTATTTTCTCTCACAGTCTCACCTCTTTGTTTCTCGCTCAGAGAATACACATCTTTTACACAACCTCAATACAATGCCCTCATACAAAGAGAGGGGTTACCTTCTAGGGAAAAAAACCCTAAACTAAACATAATTTCTACAGTCAGATCATCCGCCTAATGAACGACCCAGATTGACTAGAAATTACTATACTTTTACAAGGCAATTTTACATCTATTTTTAGCTTCGGGGGTGCTACCCCCGAAACCCCTGCCAGGGGACTGCTAGCCCTCGAACCCCCTAGCCAAGGGGGATCGACCCCCCCCGAACAGCCACGGGGGGGACAAGTCCCCCTCGCGTGGAGCGGTGTACAAACTTCCTGGGGTATACATCCGCCTGAAACAAAGACCTCAAAATAATCATGCTCCACACCCAATAGGTCCAACACTTGAGTGGCTCTCATCTTTCGATCTTGGGTTGTGATGACACTAGTTGCTACAACTTTCTATTAATGACAACATTAGACTTCTGACGAGACTGTCTTGTCTAAGCTGAGTGGTTCCCCTCTTTTCCTTCCAATCCATCCAACAATGCTTTTGGTTGGTCAATTACTCTTAATATCAGGCCTACACCTTTCTTGTTCATAGCAATTTTCTAACTTCTTGATCACATCCTTTAGAGTCTGAGGTTCCAACAATTCAATTTTATCCCTAAATACCATAGGAAACCCATTGATGAAACTTTGAATCTTAACCTTCTCGTCCTCGAGATATGGGACATAACTCTATAATCTCAAAAACTTGGTGAGTTATTCATCACTGGTCATCTGACCCATTTTGAGCTCATACAACACCTTTTCCTTATTGTTGTAATAGTGTTTAGATAGGTATTATTTTCTGAAGAGATTCTCAAACTCCTCCCATGTCAAATCCTTCTCAGTAATGGCTTTGGTATTCTCCAGGTCCTCCCAATATATGCCAACCTTTCCTTTTAAATTATAAGAGACAACTTTGGCTTTCATATTCTCAGAGTAATGATGTATTCTAAAGAACTTCTTCATCCCTAGCAACCATGCTTCAGTGTCCTATGGCTTCTTCACATCTCTAATGAATGTGGGTGGATTTGAATTTTTAAATTCTTTAGGCATAACCTCCTTTTCCTTACTCTCCGAGCAATGGTGATGGAGAGAGTGACAGTGTCTCTGGGTAGCAGAACTACATGGTTTGCTTGTGCGTGACACCTATTTTCTAGACCTTCCTCCTGGAGTACTCAAAATTTATCCCCCTAGGATAGTGTCCTCACTTCCCTTCTTGGGCCTCTTTTTGGATTTGCCACGATCTTCTTCGTCGGTATTTTCTTCTAATTCACGAGGGATTTTCTTGTCTCTATGAGTGGTCCTCATTTCATATTACCTTTGCCTCTTCCAATTTGAGAGACTTTGCAGGATTACTCATTGATCTTATCCTACCTTTCTTAGGCTCATACCAGCCTCTCACTATCAGCCTTAAATCTCCTCACCTCATCTTGAAGGCTTCTTAAGGCATCCATCTAATCCAGAAGTGATTCCCCACACCTTTTCCAACTCATCTCTCTTATTCATTAGTCCCGATTCCATCACTTCCATGCTAGGACTGATTGAAACTATATTCCACCATTCTAGTTCTCATATTTGTATCTTTCTATATTCTGCTTCTTGTGATGTGCTATCAATCACACACATTGTTAGACATTTTAAAACAACATTTAAACTCAATATCATGATCATGAGCTTGCATTCACAGAGTATCTAGGGGGTTCATGTGGTAACAAAACAATCATGTTAACATACAAAAACTTTATAAATCATATAAAAAAATCATTCAATCATGCAATTGGTACATAACTAATGATAAAGCGCACCCACAAGCACCATATTTTTCCCATAGGACTGTTAGCCATCAACTTACTTATCCTAGCATAATTTTAGTAGCAACTAGCAAGCACAGTCACAAATGACTCAATATTTTATAATTAATTAATGAAACTTCATCTCATGCCTGTGACAAAGCCCATCCAGTCCAAGTATTGACCCTGGATGCTCTAATACAACTATGTAACATACCTGATCCCTAGAGTTGAAATTGAAGGGATGGGGTAGAATATTCCACGTGTACTTCCTTTTTATGTATTATTATTAATATATGTGGCTCTGGGACCCGTTCAACTCTTCAATTACTAACTTGAGACCCCCCCCCCCCCCCCCATAATTAGTTCATCCGAATGATGTGTCATGTCTCTTGGACCCTCCTGATGCATCGAATTTGTGCTTCAATTTCCCCATGGAACATGACCTATAAGCTAATGCGCCATAACTCCATGGAAGTGGCCATCTTTCTTGCTAATGATCTATAATATGGATGTGGGCCCGACCATCTCACTTCCATCCCTCTCAACACTTGGATCTCCTGAGGTTGCTTCCACAGTAGTTATAGGTTTTCAGTACTCTAGGGTGCTATGTAATCCTCCATGTGTCATCCATAGGTGTCCCTGTGGTGCCACCACTTCAGAGGCCTGTGGTTCAATGAGGCATATAGTTAACTATGTTATGGAGTTTTTGACCTTCGGGGTCTAACACGTGCTCGCGTGACATCATGCCGAAATCATCCATCCATGTGTGGATTTGCAAGAGGTCCATGTGCCACTTAAGATTCCCAGACTTCTTAAACATGCCTCTCGAGGCCTTAATTTCCTCTGGAAATGGGATGCCATGTGTATGACTACAGAGGGAGAAGGATCCCTCAGCAAGTGGGCCCGCACTAGTCTTAGGTAGTGAATAGGAACCCTTGAACCCGAATCCCTTCCAATTATCATTCACACAATTCCTTGGGGTCCTGACCTCCCAGGCTTCTAGGGTGTCCACCTTCAGACACCTTCCTACCTAATGGATCCAGGTAATGGATAAATATCCATGATCATCTCTTGATAGACCCTTGACTCTAATTCAAATTATCCTCTGGCCTAATATATTCTGACCTTTTTGCCTCGTCCTTCTAACTGAACACGTGAGGGGAATTTGGTTTCACCAATTGGGAGCTTCCCTTGACTAGGGATTTTGACCATTAGAAGATAAGGTTAGCCCAAATTCTCCTATAAGTTCACAACTTCAATCCTTTGTGCCATAAGAAGGCTATCTTCTTCATTTCCACCGTGAATCGTTCAAGAGACGTTGACTTTGATTTGTTTAGTGTCTTAGGTGAATATCTCTATAGCCTTCCCAACTAAAAGCTCAACCACCGCATAAGCTTTCTTAAAATAGTGTTGGCGACTGAGGCTCTTCGTCAAGGATTTGACTCCCATACATGCTTCTCAGTTTCATAATAGTTCCCCTAAGTGCCTAGGATGATTTACGATGTTCTCTTTTTCAAATTTTAGACTTCTGCGACTAGTTTCTTGTTGTAATATGATTCTCAGATCCATTGTATTCATTAAAGTTATAATTGACATTTCGAACCACTACTGTGGTTCACCATCTCGATGAAAAATGATGTGAAAGAATGATCTCAAGGAAGGTTCAAATAAATAGGTAAGGGATGGAGTGGAAAATAAGAGTCGACAGGGAAACCCAAAAATAATAAAAGGAAGTAGGTATCAATGAGGAATCCCCACAACAATTTAAGAATGTGAGAGCAATATTTATTTTAGCTATCAGTAATCTATTCCATTCTCATGTAGAAATTTCTTTTATAATTTCCCTTCCATGTAGGGTAATAATTTCAAATTTTAGACTTCTACGACTAGTTTCTTGTTGTAATATGATTTCTGGATCCATCGCATCCATAAAATTTATAATCAACATTTTGAATCACTACTATGGTTCATCATCAGGATGAAAAAAGATGTGAAAGAATGATCTTAGGGAAGGTTTAAATAAATAGGTAAGCGATGGAGTGGAAAAGAAGAGCTTGCAGGGAAACCCTAAAATAATAACAGGAAGTAGGTATGACTAAGGAATCCATACAATGCTTTAAGAATGTGAGATAAATCTTTCTTTTAGCTAATTCAATAATCGATTCTGTTCTAATGCACCAATTTCTTTTATAATTTCCTTCTATGTAGGGCAATAATTTAAAATTTTAGACTTCTGCGACCAATTTCTTGTTGTAATATGATTTTCAGATCCATCGCATTCATAAAATTTATAATTTACATTTCAAACCACTACTGTGGTTCATCACTAGGATGAAAAAGGATGTGAAAGACTGATCTCATGGGTTCAAATAAATAGATAAGGGATGGAGTGGAAAAGAAGAGTCGACAAGGAAACCCTAAAATAATAAAAGGAAGTAGGTATGAATGAGGAATCCCTACAACAATTTAAGAATGTGAGATTAGTCTTTCTTTTAGCTATCAGTAATCTATTCCGTTCTAATGCACAAATTTATTTTATTATGTCCCTTTCGGGTACGATATAGTTTCAGATTTTAAACTTTTAAGACTAGTTTCTTTTTGTAATATGATTTTTGGATCCATTGCATTCATAAAATTTATAATCGACATTTCGAACCACTACTATAGTTCATCATTAGGATGAAAAAATATGTGAAAGACTGATCTCAGGGAAGGTTCAAATAAATAGGTAAGGGATGGAGTGGAAACGAAGAGTCAACAGGGAAACCCTAAAATAATAAAAGGAAGTAGGTATGACTTAGGAATCCCTACAACGCTTTAAGAATGTGAGATCAGTATTTCTTTTAGCTATCAATAATATATTACATTCTAATGCACACATTTCTTTTATAATGTCCCTTCCATGTAGGGTAATAATTTCATATTTTAGACTTCTGTGACCAGTTTCTTGTTGCAATATGATTTCCAGATCCATCACATTCATAAAAGTTATAATCGATGTTTCGAACCACTATAGTGGTTTATCATCAGGATGAAAAAAAATGTGAAAGATTTATCTCAAAGAAGTTTTAAATAAACAAGTAAGGGATGGAGTGGAAAAGAAGAGCCGAGAGGGAAACCCTAAAATAATAAAGGAAGTAGGTATGACTGAGGAATCCCTACAATGCTGTAAGAATGTGAGATCAGTCTTTATTTTAGCTATCAATAATCTATTACGTTCTAATGCATGAATTTATTTTACAATGTCCCTTCCATCTAGGGTAATAATTTTAGATTTTAGACTTCTGCGACCAATTTCTTGTTGTAATATGATTTCCGGATCCATCACATTCATAAAAGTTATAATTGACATTTCAAACCATATTGTGGTTCATCATCACAATGAAGAAAGATGTGAAATACTGATCTCAGGGAAGGTTCAAATAAATAGGTGAGGGATGGAGTCGAAAAGAAGAGATGATAGGGAAACCCTAAAATAATAAAAGGAAGTAGGTATGATTGAGGAATCCTTACAACACTTTGAGAATGTGAGATCAGTCTTTCTTTTAGCTATGAGTAATCTATTTCATTCTAATGCACTGAAAAACCCTCCTCACAGATCTACCAAAGTAACCATCTAATCAGGGTAAACATGTGACGAGAGGTTACTATGATTGGATTTCACCTCCTATGTGACCTTAAGGAAGTGGAATTGATGGAACACATGCCCCAACCTATCCACATTAGGAATAGAACCCTCAGGAGACATGTTAACCACTCAGACATCCTGTCCCTAGGTCCCACTAATGTTCTAGACATCTTAAGCCTTAGTCGCTCTCATGCTATATGCATGATAGCATCTAGAAACCGAGAGTTGCTCTCACAGACTTGCCTGCTAGTTTCCAGAGATCCAATTTGCCAGTTTTGTGCCAGCATCCCTAAGATTTGAGCCACTTTTTCAGGCCTAGAGCCTAGGTCACTACTGATAATGGAATGATAATTTAATATCAATTAAAGAATAAGGAAAAAAACGATGGAAAAGAAATAACTTAAACAAGACCTTAATCAAACTTCTATTAGACATGAAATGCATTTCGTCAAACATATCATCAACATGTAACCTAGAGATGAAAAAAACAAAATTAAGTATAGGGATCACATACTTATCTAATAGTCTCTGTGAACCATTGTTCCCTTATGTTATTTGTTGCGTTATCATATATTAGGCCATAGATATATTATCCATTCATTTACAAGTAAAAACATGATGAGATCCATACATAGCTGCTGTCATAAAATAGACATATAACCAACATAATAACAACATAAATAATCATGAATGTACAACCATGTAGACCACATATAATCCATCAAAATACTCAGAAATAAAAGCATAAATAACCTTTCATTAATGATCCAATAAGCCAACCAAAGATGGGACTACCATGTTCCACCAGACCATAGATTGGTTGAGCCAAGTCTCTCTTCAGCAAATCACTCCTGTGCCATATTCCAAGCATGAATGTGGAACTCAAACCAAAAGAACCAACCAGTGCATACCGAGGCTAAACCACCTCACCCTCATCAATAGAAAGCGAGATTTATCATAATCTATCCTAGATCACTATGCCAACACAATGAACACTTCATAATAGGCACTACCGTGATATACACCCGATCACTAGGCTAAACAAGCATCAATGCCACTGGATTTCTCCACCTACACCGTGAGGAAATTTCCTGTCTCTTAGGCTTGCAGGATTTACCGCAACCCAAACCTGGATCACTAGGCGCTACATCGAGATCCTAGTCTCTCATGATTTACCGCAATTCACACCGAAACACTAGGTCCTAAACTGAGACCCACTCTTCCAGCTTCACCGCATATCCTAAACCCGCAATTACTAGGCCCAACAAAGAGAAAACCACCTCTAGGATTTACCATATATCCGGCCATTCACTGACAAGGATGTTGAAAAGTGTGCAACAAGAAATGTTAAATTTAGAATGTGCTAAAAATAAACCTGCTAAGAATAACATGTCTAAAAATAGCAGTTTGGCCAGTGAGGTCATTGGCCACATTGGGTGAGAGGTGAAACTGCTAAAAAATAGAAAGTTCTAAAAATACCAATTCTGGGTCCCTCCTATTTATAGCAGTCCCTAGTCTATCTATAGGAAGTAAAATTAATTTTGGTCTTAACACAAATTGGAAATATTAATTAATTAATTCAGTTGAGTTAATTAGTTAAGGAAATTCGAATTTGAAGTCTTTGTGAGCATGCACATGAGTTGTCCCACTGATTGAGGAATTTATCCTTAATTTCCTCCACTGATTGAGGGAATAAGTATGAGTTCTGTAGTGAGAGAATCAGTTGACTTAGTTCTAATTAGTCAAGTCTAGTTAGATTATTTTAACAAGTTGTTAAAATAGTAACAAGTCTAGTTGGTTCGAAACGCTTCGACAAAGGTCTTTCTTTATGTGATTTACGCCGAAATTCTTCTTATAATAATAAAATATAGTTTGTTAATGCTTGCATGCATGTGACAACTATTATTTTAGATAACTGAGAATACACTCATGGATAACTGTTGCATCTTAGTTTTGTCAGAGACCCAGTTGAGATCAGATGTAGGACAATGTACTATCAGATTCTTGGATATTTCTAGTAAGTATTCCTTGCATGGAGAAGGATCTATTATAGGAGATTGGAGGACTTGTGGCCTATATATTAAGGCCTAGGTAGTCCATGATTTTCATCTTTTGATTACAGAGAGAGTAGGATAGCTTGAGAGCTGATTCTTTTGTATTCTGAAGAGGATTTCCACTTGATTGATAATACATGGTTGGGGTTTTATGCTGGTGCTTTCCCCTGGATATATCTTGTGTTATGTGTGATTATTTCTCTTGATCAGTTATGCACGTTTCTACTTGATGTTGCTCATGAATTCGATTATGCTTCCACTTAATGTTTTGTAGAAGTAAAACAAGTATTATGCTTTAGTACACTGCATATATCGGTTTGTTCTACAGATGAAATTTCTACATGGTATCAGAGCACAGGTGATCAAGAAAGACCAATATACTGAGAGGAGATTTCAAAGTTTTAAGTTTTGGGCCAAGAGTTTGTAGAGCAGATCTGAATATTTCTGTACAAAATTTTCAGAAATAAATAACAGCTTTGGATTCCTTGTGGAAAAATACCAAAATAAAAAAAACATCGGCTGAATCGGAGTTCGGATGAGGGAGATATTGCTGTTTTAAAATAAGCTCCTTTTCTAGAAAAATTCGTGACGGCGGGAAAGTGGAAATAGATGGGTGTGCTAGCCAAGAACTTGTATGCACTTGAGGTACAAGATGCATGCAAAGCCTTGAGGAGCAAGGCAAAAGGTTGGAGACTTGGTGGTTGAGAGGAAGGGTATATTACCTCTCAACATGCAGAGCTAGAAGAAGTCTCAGATAATTGTGGAGGAGCCACAATTGGTGCAGCAGCTTCAGGAGGTTGTGGAGCAGCCACAATAGGGCAAGCTGAGAGGAGATTGAGTAGATACATCTACTCATGTAGAGACCTCTAATAGGGGGAAACTTCGAGCTAGGTGGGTAGAGGGATCACATGCAACCATACATCTAGGTAGGAGGTGGGGCAATATAGAGTGATCGTCTCAAGGAGGAGGGGTAGGATCCTTGAGGTACCTAACCTCTTGGATGAGACCTTGCTACAGGAGCCCTGATGTGGAGTAGCAAGAAATAACTGATTGGGTAGAGGCAAAAGCAGATGGAGTGGCAGAGAGAGCTGTAGTGCACAAAATCCCAGGACAACACATAACTAGCAGGCTGCATCAATGCGAGAGGCACAAGTGTTTTGCACAGTGCTAGGTGGCACAGAGAGGTGTGAAATGGTGCGAGATGCATGGAGATCTTGCAGTAGAACAGATGTCAAAGAGGGATCACTTGTCAGTAGCAGGTGGAACTTCATCATCAGAGTATGTTCCTAGCCCAACAAAGTTGTCAGTTGGGAGTGTTTTTGTTCCAAGTGTTGTTGGAGCAAGTGGACCGGGTAGATGTGTTGCATGCAGAACATTCCAGAGTTACAGGATCGAGTTCAAGAGAAAGCCTTTCTTTTTGAGAGGGAGTGTTGAAAAGTGTGCAACAAGAAATGCTAAATTTAGAATGTGTTAAAAATAGACCTGCTAAAAATAGCATGTCTAAAATAGTAGTTTGGCCAGTGAGGTCATTGGCCACATTTGGTGAGAGGTGAAACTACTAAAAATAGAAAGTTCTAAAAATACCATTTCTAGGTCCCTTCCTAATTATAGCAGTCCCTAGTCTATCTACAGGAAGTAAAATTAATTTTGGTCTTAACATCAGTTGGAAATATTAATTAATTAATTTAGTTGAGTTAATTAATTAACGAAATTCGAATTTGAAGTCTTTGTGAGCATGCACGTGGGTTGTCGCACTGATTGAGGAATTTATCCTTAATTTCCTCCACTGATTGAGGGAATAAGTATGAGTTCTATAATGAGAGAATCAGTTGATTTAGTTCTAACTAGTCAAGTCCAGTTAGATTATTTTAACAATTTGTTAAAATAATAAAATATAGTTTATTAATGCTTGCATGCATGTGACAACTATTATTTTAGATAACTGAGAATTCACTCATGGATAACTGTTGCATGTCAGTTCTGTCAAAGACCCAATTGAGATTAGATGTGGGACATTGTACTATTAGATGGTTAGATATTTCTAGTAAGTATTCCTTGCATGGAGAAGGATCTATTATAGGAGATTGGAGGACTTGTGGCCTATATATTGAGGCATAGGTAGTCCATGATTTTCATCTTCTGATTGAAGATCACCAGGATCTTCTTATTATAGAGAGAGTAGGATAGCCTGAGAGCTGATTCTTTTTGTATTGTGAAGAGGATTTCCACTTGATTGATAATACATGGTTGGGGTTTTATGCTGGTGCTTTCCCCTAGATATATCTTGTGTTATGTGTGACTATTTCTCTTGACCAGTTATGCACGTTTCTACTTGATGTTGCTCATGAATTTGATTATGCTTCCGCTTAATGTTTTGTAGAAGTAGAACAAGTATTATGCTTTAGTACGTTGCATATATTGGTTTGTTCTACAGGTGAAATTTCTACAAAGGATTCCTTGACTATCCGAGGCAACCAAAAATATGGCTTTAGCGCAACCCACAATCTGGTTCAAGGTTTACTAGGCCATGTGTTCTATCATTTCGGAGATCCACCTCACTCAACTTCAAATCCATTTGGCCATTTAGCTCAACCAAAACATGAGAACCCCACACACCATGGCTATTTAGAAATGGAAATGCTAGGTTGAAAACACAGTTACACCTGGAAAAACCCATGTCATAACAACAAAAGAACCACATACAATACCATGCATGCCAAATAGAGAAAGGAAAATACACATGAAAATCGATACCTGCAAATAATCATGATGTAGCTTCTTGATCCTATTCTTCCTTTCTTGGTCCTTCCTTCCTCTTTCCTTCTTTGCCTTTCTTGATCCCATGCATTACCATAACCAAGAATTGAGCCAAGAAGTTACACTGACTAAGAAGCTTGCCAACTAATCCTCACAAGCCTTTTTATGAATGAGGCTTCTATTTTCTTCATTTTCCATTATTTTCATTCATTTTCCTCCTCAAATGCAAGCTATGACCTTTCACCTTCCTTTTCTCCTAATATCCTTTATTTTCATAAATAAATGTGCCAAAAATGCCATTTTTCCTTTCCAAACCCTTGGTCATTGCCTCTGCTAATTTCTTTAGCCAAAAACAATGAAATGAACACCCACTAGGATGTTTTTCCCATCATTCATCTTGGAATATGTGTTCCATCACCGTGGCCTTATATATATTTTTACATGAGTTTTTAAGCAGGGCTATTACAGAACCCTTCCCCTTGGGGGAACACCGTCCTTGGTGTTCATTTACACCTAGAACAAACAAGACTACTGAAAAAAATACATACTTCCCATGGAGCTTTATACCACAACTCATTGCAGTATTTACAATGAATGACCTACTCAAAATCAAAACATCATGACAACGTGACTAGATAACAACCATACCATATAATGGATCTTTATAACATAGCTCATTACACTATTTATAATAACCACATATACACATATGCACATTTGCTAGACTAGCAAATAAATGATATGATGCCTCCATCCGCAACAAGGGAATCCAAAGGATCACATCTCCACCCTCAAAGTAATACTAGGATTCACTTCCTTCCGAGGAATTTTAGAATCCATTGCCACTGTCAAAGCTGCATCTAATGTCCAAGGCTACAAT
The DNA here is from genome assembly GCA_000404065.3 of Pinus taeda. NCBI lineage: Eukaryota > Viridiplantae > Streptophyta > Pinopsida > Pinales > Pinaceae > Pinus > Pinus taeda. Next base: position 19,070 of record APFE030194890.1, on the reverse strand, counting down.
CCTGCGCAACTTGTCTTATCAGTAAACAATTACCAAATCATTGTTCCGGGGCACACTCCCAATGTGCATATGATTCCATATGGCAATGCTCATGACCATAATAAATATATCCCCGACCTTCCCTTCTCTTCTACACATCCCCTTGGGCAATCTGGTCACCCTTTCCATGTAGTCACTCACCTTCCAAGTTCCTTGACATCTCCTATCTCGAGTGATCTATCCCTTGGCAAGGCTTCCTCGCATCAAACTAGTAAAAAAAACAAGGCATATACCTACCTCAACCATCATGCTGGTCATAGTATGCTCATGGTAATTAATGGACACGATTGGGTACTAGTGTCCCACAATGGCCCTGCTCTTGAAGTGTTTTACCAACATACTGCTGCATGTTCCAATTCCTTTTGATGTGTATTATAGTCAGTTTCAACCACTCAACTGGGCATGTTCAAGTATTCCTGTTCCAAACACATAACTTCCATTATATTTAATAAATTCACATCATATCTCATTGGTAGCTCATCAGCAAGTACACTTGCAATTCTGTTCACTTCTTGTCACAACAAGTCAAACTAATTGTTTGATCAAAGCATCATGTATAAACATATCACATCTGATTAGCTCAAAACAAAACCATCATATATCAACATCACAAATCACATGTAACCATCATAAACCAGAATCATAGGTCATATATAATCATCATATACCATAGTCATAAATCACATGCAAAATAAAAATGAAATAAATTGTTGATGCTTATCCTTTCATCAATCCTTAGCTTCTACCTTTGTCTTTATTGCGTACACACTTTGGATCAATTGCCACACCTGAAAAACACCGAGTGCCTTCTCCTCAACCATGTGCACATACACACAGTGTGCTTCACACACATACAACCACACACGACATACAACACCATGAAATACATGGACCTAGTACCACATGCCTTCAACACAACATGTATGACATGCATACAATACTCCACATACATCAATACCATATGTACAAAGCACCACATGTTTAGTCAATTTAGTGTCCTAAATTGTTTGCATGAATTATCAATTGAGGTTTGTAGACTGATGAAGTGTGATGCACTATATGTGCTTATTTAACTTTTCTCTTACTTTGTTGTTTTGTATTTTTATGTTTGTTTTGGGGGTTTCTGTTCTTTGATGTCTACGAATATACAATCTACGAGAGATTTACATAGATCTAATAAGTTTTTAAAGGAAGGATAGGTTCCTAAGTTAGTCTAATCTTCTAAAAATGGACCAAGAATCATTTTTAACTAGTTAGGACCTAATAAGAGAAACATAGCATCTATCTTATCTACCATTTAGTCCTAATCCATGGATCTAATTCTTACAACCAAAATTAATACTAATGGAGAAGGTAATTCAGTAATTGCATTCATTTAACCATTCAACCATTCAATTTTCAAACATGATATAATCAATCTCCTTGAAATGATTTTTTGGAATGTCAAGTGATGCAACTAAGTAATGACCTGAAAACAAAAAAGAAAAGATGACAGATTGTAAAACTGACAATATCCCGAGTAAGCTTCAATCACTACATGAACTAGATATTCAACCAATTAGGTTAGAATTATCATTATTTCGAAATGGTTTTGAGAACATCAATTAATACAACCAATTGATAGTTCTATGCTAAGAAAATGAGTGATCAAAATAGTAAGAAGCTAAGCAACTGTGTATTCTCATTTCTCCATTTTTCATTTAGTCATTTCTCATACAATATCTCAGAAGAATAAGACTTGCACAATTGTGATTTTTATCCTTACACTATTGGTTACAAAATGAACTGAAACAAAACTAGAGAAAATGGACTTGCAGAAAACATAGTAGTAGAAATTAAAACGAAAACAATAAGTGAAAAACCTCCTTCAGTGTAGGGGCCCTCTGCAACTAATGTGGCTGGATGACATCTAATTAAAGATGCACTTTTAAACCACCATTGACAAAACATAGTTTGTATTATCAACAAAATGAACTCTGAACAAAGTTGTTAACAAAAACCCTATAATCCCTACTAGCTTCCAACTACTTCTCGGTCTCATTTAACCGATATTTATAGAAAAGAAACATAACTGTCTAAGAGAAAATCTTGTTACAGGTGGCTTGATCTGAATCTATCATGACTATTTATAGAAAGACATGCTACACATGGCTTAATTTGAATTGTAATGACACTATTAAACTTATGAACAGCTACACGTGGCTTGATTTGCATTAACTCCTCAACTTCTGATCAGCTACAGGTGGCTTAATTTGCATTAACTCTTCAACATAATTGTTAGACTCCTGATTAACTACAAAATATCAAGAGTCCTACTGCTACTATATAACATATTTGACTCCATCTTTGACCATGACTTTAGGCATGCTTTTCTGTCGATATGGATCGAGTGAGTAGGATAGAATCCATGTAGAGATGATTCTGGAGATGCCCGTGTGGCCCAGTTCTTCATTTGACACCTCTAACCTGCCAAACCATGAGAGTAAATACGAAACCCATAGTTAGCTGTAGAATAGACTGCGTTCTGTAGCTAATTTTCAAAAATCTATTAAAATAGCAAGAACATGAAAATATAATATGGTGATCACTTTAATGCTTTCCTAAGACAAAATATAGCATTTATCATTGATTGGATTTGTAGTCTTGTGAGAAATCAAGAGAAAAAGGTGAGAACAAATGTCAAGGGAAAGGTAATTCTGGGGATCAACATACCCCCACTACAAAATCATTGCATGTCATGCAATTTGCCAAAAATGTGAGTTCTTATTTTCTAATGCATTTGCTCAGACACTTCTGCTAGTACATCCAATTTTCTTCTTTTGTTCTTCTTTGAAGTGACTGCCTTTCTGGGTTTCCTCATAAGAAGCCTGTATTTGAGGTTGATGATTGTTCTGTTCAGACTTCTATTCTTTCTTTTCAACTTCCTATTTTTCTTATACCACAGTCCTAGATGCAGAATGGTATTATAACGAATAGCCTTGTCCAATTTACTTTGTTCCCCCAAGGTTTCATTCTCCTTTTCGATATGTCTATTCAATATCTCTAATTCATAAATTTCCTGTTTGAGAGAGTCAATTAGAGGTTCTTGTGGACTGAAAGAGGGTTCTGGATTCATTGAGGAACTTTTCTTCTCCATTGATTCTATATAATCATATATTGTTGCTGTACTGGGTCTATGCCTAGAGATCTTCTGCTTGGGCTACCTTCAAAATGATGGTCAGGAGAATTTTGATGACTGTGTGCAAAAGAGATGTTAACAGGAGATGTTTTTGGGGTTTCCTCTTCTAAGTTTATGAACTTTGTTCCTTTTGACGATGTTTTCTTTACCAACCCTCAAAGTCTAGAGCTTCTTCTAGGTTGTGGATGATTTACATTCTCTTTCTCTGTGATCTTTTTATCTTTTATTATGTTCCTATTGCTTTGATTTGTTTTCTGATTTCTGTTAGTTCGTAAGATATTAATTTTTCATCATCTTTCTATGATAAAGACTCAGGTTTGTCTTTAATGGTTATACCAATATTCTTTCTTCTGCTTTTTGTAACATTATCTTCTTTGGGTGACTTTGGTGCTTCTTGAAAATGATTTCTAATGAAGAAATCCTCCTAGGTATCTCCTATGCCTTTTAAACGAAACTCAATTAGTATCTTTATCAACTCATGATGGTACATGGTTGTGTCTATAAATTCTATTTTCTTCTGCACATTTGAGGCCATCCTTAAACTATTTAACAGAAAGAAAGGAAGATTCATTTCTCCATTTTCTAGTAAATTCATCAATAAACGTATATGGTAGACATACATGCACCCGAATCTCCCCTCATAGGTGATAAATTTCTATAATATCAAAAGCATGCTCTTCCATTTACTTTTAAGAGCTGAAATGGGTTTTCCTTTTCTTAAAACAGAGACATCCATACATAGGTTCCTGAGGATTACTTTCCATGATTCATTGTGGAATTCCTTGTTTTTGAACCACCTTTCACCATGTCTTGGAAGTTCTGTAGCCTCTGTTATGAACGATTCTGTTACTGCAAACTTAATATCTCCAATTTCTACCTCTGTACCATCAAAAGATCTAGCAAAATATTTTGTGATCTCTTTATGAAAACCATCAAATTTTTCGATGAATTTGAGCCATCCAGCCTTCTGCAACATTTCCTTGAGCTGTGGGTATCCTTCCGTATAATTTTCTCCTACTAGTTCTGACCTGACAATGAGTCCCATGCCTTCTATTTCACAAAATTCCTTAACCTTCAGAATTACCTTTCCTGTTTTATGAAATGGATTAACTGCAAGTATGGTGAAAAAAATTGTGGGTCTACGTGAACTAAGTAGATGGTAAGGGTTTTGGAGAGACGTGGACAAATATGTCACGTCGTAGTCATGACTGTTAAAAACAATGAGGGAGTTAATTATGGACCGTTATGTGATGGAAGATGGATGGTGTGGCGGATATGTAGTACGATAGAGATGGAAATCAAATCAAATGATGATTTGTCATGGAGACATATGAATGCCTATATTATATATTGTTGGCATTATGATACAGATGTTGTTCTTGATGGAAACTCACTCAGATGAAAGATCATAGTACAATAGGTCAAAAACAAAGAATTACATATCAGACTACAAGGAATGAAGAAAGAGAGGTATACGCAGGTTCACCTTGACCAAGGTCCATATACACGCAGGTTCAATGAACACAAGTAGCTATACGTACAAACACACTTTCATAGAAGGAAAATCACGTATATCTTGGAAAACTAAGTATTTTGATCCATGGTATTTTGATCCATGGTATTTTGATCCATGGTATTGGTCCAAGGTATCTGGTCTGAGGTATTGACCCTAAGTATTTGGTCCAAGGTATTGGTCCTAAGAGGTTTTGGTCCATGGTATTGAGAAAGGCCTAAAACTATAAAAGGAGGAGAAGATCATTAGGCTAGGTGTGCAAGTATCGAATATCTGATGAAGTAGAGATCTAGTATGCAGGTTATTGGCTTATGGTGCTGTGTTTGATCTAAACCAGGGATGAACCTTAGCGGTTGATGGAGGATAAGATCTAATGATGGATCGGGATATTAAGGCTTGAAATGAATTATGTTTATATGGTTTGATCATGTTTATTCTAGATCTGAATACTGACGCATGTTTTGTTCTGTAAATGTTATGATTTGGGTATAACCTAAGTCTGGAATAGCTGCAAAATTATGAATTAATATTTGCAGATGTATATGCTGGTTGGCTTTGAGAAAAGCGCGTATACACGCAGGTTCGACACATGGAAGTAGCGTATACCTTGTAAAGTATGTTTTAGTTGTTTTCGTTTGTTGTTGTAGAGTTCTGGGCTCTGGTTTGGGTTCTAGTTACTGTTTTTTGGTGATAGTATTTTGAATGATCAGATTGATGGGTTGTCAAAGTGATTGATTGCTTCAGTTGTGGTTGGTCCAGAAAGTGATTGGTTGATGCAAATGTATTTTATGATTGAATTATAGTTATGATGTTGTTGATGGATCCAGTCTAAAAATTTATGAAACGTGGTCCTTGGAGGAAGAAAGAAGGTCGTAGCGTTCTGTAGGTCACCGCCTATGTACTAGTAAACATATCAGGTAGTAAAAGAGTTAGGGAGTTGTAGCTCCCTTCCAGTAGAAGTTGGAGAATGAGAGAAGGTTGTAACCTTCTGCAGGTATAAGCCTGCATACTGGTATAAGTCTGCACCAGTACAAAATTGTAAACAAATTTTCTTATTATTAAAAGAAGATAGAGACAACAACAGCAGGTGGTTTTCACCCACATTTGGTTTCCACCTTATGTCTTTGTGTTCATGTGCATTTCTTATGTGTGATGCTTTATTATGCTTTTACTACACTGTCGAATAAATCTCTGATATACTGGTTAAATTTCAATGCATGATAAATTGGGTAAATCAAAAGTTCTTTGAATATATGCTGGTTGCTTTAAGTACAGTCACGTATACACGCTAGTTCACTTAGCTGAACTACTGTATACAAATATATTTGGAAAATTAAATTATTGATTTGATAATACTGATTCACCTCCCCTCTCAGTATTTTTTCCAACAATTGGTATCAGAGTAGGTCCTTCAGAAGAAGCTTGATCGCTTGAAGGGAGATCCGTCATCATGAGTAATCAAGAAAGCATGGGATCCATCAGATTGCCAATATTTTATGGAAGAAACTTTTTTTTATTGGAAGATAAGAAGCACAAGCTATCTACAATCACTTGGAACATATGTCTGGGAAATCGTGGAAGGAGGATATACATTTCCATCAACAATTCCTATAGATACGGTAGGTAAAAAGCAATATGAAACCAATGCTAGGGCTATCAATACATTATTGAGAAGTTTGTCACAATCAGAGTTTGTCAAAGTTATGCAGCTCAAATCAGCCAAAAAAATATGGGACAAAATCGTTCTAAGCTATGAAGGAGACTCTTAGGTAAAACGTGCTAAACTGCAAACCCTCAGAATTCAATATGAAACTCTTAAGATGCATAATTGTGAAAGTATAGCTAGTTAATTCTTATGTATAGTTGAGGTTGTAATTGCATGAAGAATCTGGGTGAAGAGATAAAGGAAGTTACCTTAGTTAAGAAAGTTTTAAGATCCTTGTCTGCTAAATTTGAATCAAAAGTATTTGCCATAGAAGAAAAATAGGATCTACAGACTATCACTATGACACAACTTCATGGAATCTTAACTGCCTTTGAGATGACAAAAGGAGGCCCATCAAATATGAGGGAAGCCACATTTAAAGCTTCAGCAAAAGGAAAGGAAGAACTCAATGAATCAGGACATTATTCAGAAGAAGAAGATGAAGTAAACTTTGTTAAGAAGCTTCAATGGGGTTCCAGAAGATTTAGAGGTAAAATACCTTTCAAATGTTTTGCTTATGGTAGAGTCGGTCATTATGCTTCCAAATGTCCTCATAAAGATAAATATGATAAAGGGAAGGAATTTGAAAAATGGAATAGAAAACAAAGTGTAAGTAAAAAGAGTTACTATACTCATGAAGATAGCGATGGTTTATCAACTAGTGATGAAGATGAAAATAGTAATGACTATAGACTTCTAATGGCTTATGAAGATGATAATTTTTGGGATGCTTTAGAAGAAGATGACCTTCATGAAGAAATATCTAAACTAAAAATCTATTTAGAAGAAAATAATATGATTATAGATACCTTGACTTACCAACTTGCTAAAAGAGAAAAACACAATGAAAAATTAGAATGTGAAATTGTGGGTCTAAGAAAGGATCTTGAGAAAACAAAATCTCTTAATCTTAGACTTTCTAAAGGATCAAAAACCTTAAATGAAATTATCAAAGTGCAATGTTCTCCTCTAATAAAGATAGGTCTTGGATATATTGAAGAAGCATCTCAATCACAGAAGCTGTCAACCTCCACTAAAAGCTATCTTGATGTAGCAAAGAACAGTGAACAGTATGACAATCATCAACAAAGGCATAAAACAGATCACCAGGTAAATCACGCTCAATTTGCTTCAAGGATGAATAGAAGCCACAACCAACCTCAGGTAAATCATACTCAATTTGCTTAAAAGATGAATATCAATAGAAACTACAATCATCAGGTCAATAGATTCGATAATCACAGGAACTTCTTTAATGGTCAATGTTTCTCATGTCATAATTTTGGACAAAAAGCTGCTCAATGTGTTGATTACAAAACCATCATGACTAGAGAAGCATGAAATCAAAGGAATGTGACAGGGATCAAGAAAAGCTCTTATAATAACTTTTCTCTTCTTGAAAATGAAATAGAATGCTTAATCTGTAACAACTTTCGCCATGAAGAATCTGAATGCAGGAGTAAATTTCGGCAAATATCTCAAAAGGAGAAAACTCCATTAAATCCCAAAATATGGAGAAGGAAATAACCTCAAACAGAAAGATGTGGTATAGCCTTGTATGCAGAAGGACAAGAAAATCAGTGGTAGATCGACAGTGGATGCTCAAAACACATGACAGGTGACAAAGAAAAACTTCACTCATATAATGCCTTAGAAAGAGAAAAGAATGTCTCATTTGGAAACGACACTCCTATTGTCATAAAAGGTAAAGGCTCTATTTTCTTGAAAGAAAAGGTTAAAGCTGGGAATGTTATGTATGTAGATGGTCTAAAGCATAACCTGTTGAGTGTCAGTCAAATGTGTGATCAAGGAAATGAAGTGGTGTTTCGATCAAACAGATGTGTTGTTCGTGATCTTGATACAGGAGAAACTGTGATCAAAGGTACAAGAACTCCAAACAACTTATACATACTCAAGGGAGGACAACAAAAATGCTATTTAAGCAAAAATGATGAAAACTGGTTATGGCATAGAAGATTGGGACATCTAATCTTTTCTCAAATAAGAAAAGCATGCAAATTCTAGGCTATTTGTGATCTTCCAGATATCAGCATTCCCGAAAATACAATATGAAAACCATGCCAATTCGGTAAGCAAACCAGATCTCACTTCATTGAAAAAGAAGGGTCAACTAGTAAGCCTCTTGAACTTGTTCATACTGATTTATTTTTTTGATTGATGATTTTTCTAGAATGTGTTGGATAAGTCTTCTAAAGCATAAAGATGAAGCATTTAAAAAGTTCAAAGCCTTCAAAGCTTTGGTTAAAAATGAATCAGATCACAAAATCAAATGCCTTAGATCTGATCGAGGAGGGGAATTTACGTCAGATGAATTCTTTGACTTTTGTGAACAACATGGAATAAAAAGGCAATTCTGCACCACAAGGACTCCACAGCGAAATGGAGTGGTAGAAAGAATGAACATAACTGTTCAACAAATGGCTCGAGCTATGCTAGATGAATCTGGAACTACTGCAACCTTCTAGGGTGAAGCTGCATTCGCCGCCGTAACTATTCTCAACCAAGAAAATGTTTGGGTAAACAACACTCAAACTCCACATGAACTTTGGTATGGTAAGACTCCTACTATAAAATACTTTAAAATTTTTGGAAGCAAATGTTATATCAAAAGGATTGATGAAAAACTTGGTAAGTTTGAGCCCAGAGCAGATGAAGGTATTCTTCTTGGTTTCTCTTCCTGAAGTAAAGGATATAAATGTTATAATAAAAGACTTGGGAAAATTGTTGAGAGTATTGATGATGTAGTTGATGAAGCATGCAAAAATCCAAAACAGATAAAAACCAAAGATTATGACAATGAAGAAGATGGGGATTATTTTCCCACATCAAATCACAATGATTCTGAAGAAGAAACCAATGAAGCACCAGAAGAAGAGATAACGGTAGAAGAAAAGACTCCGTCTAGGTATGTTCAGAAAAATCATCAAGAAACTCAAATTTTAGGGGAAAAAGAGGCAGGTGTACAAACAAGAAGAACTATTACAGAAACCTCAAGCTATCTAGAATTACTATCCTCCACCAAAGCTCAAAATGTAAATGAAGCATGCAAAGATGAATGTTGGGTCAAGGCCATGAATGAAGAACTTGAGCAAATTGGAAAGAATAATACTTGGGAATTAGTTCCTAGACCTCATGATAAAAATTTCATAGGAACTAAATGGATGTTCAAAAACAAGCTGAATGAAAATGGAGAAGTTATTAGAAACAAGGCCAAACTTTTTTGTAAAGGGTATGCTCAACAAGAAGGTATAGATTTTGAAGAAACTTTTGCACCTGTTTCTATACTTAAAGCCATAAGGATGTTTCTTGCTCTTTCTAGCTTTCAGAAATTCAAAGTATACCAAATGGATGTAAAATCTGCTTTCCTTAATGGAGATATAGAAGAAGAAGTCTATATTGAACAACCAGAAGGATTCATTTTTGGAAATGATGCAAAACTTGTATGCAGACTCAAAAAAGATCTCTATGGTCTAAAACAAGCTCCAAGGGCCTGTTATTACCGCCTTGACAAATATCTACACCAACATGGTTTTTTAAAAGGGTCAGCAGATAGCAATCGATATACAAAGTTAACACTGATAAATTTCTAATAATTGTTGTTTATGTTCATGATATCATTTTTGGTAGAAATGAAGAATCCATGAGTCAGAATTTTGCTTCAGTAATGCAGCAAGAATTTGAAATGTCCTTGCTTGGTGAACTTACCTAT
>APFE030194888.1:0-16687 GCA_000404065.3 Pinus taeda | reverse complement strand
CTTAGTAAAGAATCCTTAAATGCTCTTTGCTAGTTGTCTATCATTTCACCATCACAATTTACAGTTTGTTTTGTGAAAATAGTAATTCTTTAGTGCTACCTTTAATACTATATCATCACAAGAACATGTTATTTCAGGAATTCAAGTAATAGCTCCTAAATAATAGACCTCCTTCACACTAGTCAGCTTAGTAAAGAATCCTTAAATGCTCTTTGCTAGTTGTCTATCATTTCACCATCACAATTTACAGTTTGTTTTGTGAAATACACACAGGCCCTGTAATTTCAGCTGCACAAAGCCAAGATTTCAAGGAAGCAATAGTTACAGACCCCATTGCCCAATGGATTAGTGCCTTCTGAATATAGCGTTCCAAAAAACTATCAGAAGCATCCTCCCAACCAAACATAAAAAACAACCAAACATTCACTTCATAACTAGCCTAAAACTTCATTGAAACAGTGACAAACCTAACAGAGAGAGCCCTCTCTGATTACAGCTGGGCTAGAAGCTGTAGTCCAAAGATTGGTTAGTGGTTACCCCGGCCGTATTCCCTTGGGAGTCATAGGGAACAACCTGGGTGTTAACAGTATGAAAAGGGAACAACACGTACAATCAGTTGTTAGCCACCACGGATTATTTCGGTTGATGGTGAATTATAGTCTCACCAAGCTGCAGAGCAGCTGGGAAGAACTAATTGCTATTATCAATAAAGGGACGACCACATCTGGATGCCCGAGAAAACGAAAACAAGTTGATACCACACCCCAACGTTCAGAGAAACGAAACCAGGACACTTGCATAGAAGCAAAATCTGAAAACAACATGAAAAATGCCCCGAAAGCGGAAACATGACGCTAGTACACCCGAACAACCAGAAAGACGTAGAAAGTCGGCAAGGCTCGCAAGGCTACAAGGAGGGCTAGAGAAGCCCCAAGAAGGCACAAGCCAAGCAATAGAAATCGAAGATGAGTAGTCTACAGAGGCAGAAACAGAAGAAGAAGAAGAGGAGGCAGAGCAATCTACAGGGAGAGAAGAAGAACAGGATGAGCAGGATGAAGAGGAAGGAGACGAGAAGAAAGAAGTTGAGTAGTCTGAGCAGGAGGAAGCAATGGAATAGCAGGAAGGAAGCCCATTATAAGACCCGTTAGGGGAAGAGGAATTGGCCAACATTTTGGTCAATATGGGTGAATATGGCCAACCCCTGAGTCCATCTAACCTCCAGGCCGTAGAGAAAACCCAGGAGAAAGACGCACCTGAGGAATTGCATGCAGAAGAGGCGGAAGTAGAAAATTTGTCCGTTCATAATGAGAAGATATCAGAAAATGCTGAGTAGGAACAACCTGTTCCTAGTTAGAAGGCACCAGAGGAAATTCCGGAGGAAATAAGGGCAGAAGAGGAATCAACCCAAGAAATAACGGAGCCAAGCAAGGTTCTTACCCCGGAACAGCCACCTCAGGGAGAAAATCAGGAAGCTAGCCATAGTCCAACCCACAGCGAACAGCCTGCTGTTCTTTCTGAGGAGATGATGGAAATAAGGGAATTACAAAGGGAAAAGCGGACATTGTTAAACATAATAGTCCGGCTTCACCAGCATATTAGGATTCTAAAAGCGAGGCAAAGGGAGAAAGGGACTTCAGGAAGAAAAGGTCTGACCACACCAATAAGATCCCTTAAGGGTAGGAGGCGGAGGACCAGAAGCCGTCCCACTGCTCAAAACCCTGACAGAAGCCAAACTATTGTTCCAAATGAAGCTGAAAAACAAACTTCTGTTCCAATTGAAGCAGAAGAGTATACTGTTGTTCCATTTGAAAAGGAACAACAGTGGGCTGAAGTTCGTGTTAAAATTGAAAAAGATGATAAGATGGTTCAGATGGAGGCACCACCTTCGGGAATAATAAGGGTTATGAACTCAAAGCAGCACAATAAGAAAGTTCAAGTAAAGCTCCCGGCCTCCATGGATGCATGGAAGAAGGACCCGAAAACAAGAACCCTTCACCAACATTTGAAGCAGGCCCGGCAAGAAGCAGAAAAGCTCAGGGAGCAAACGGTCCCCCGAGAAAAATATGAAGAATTACAGTAGCAGCTAAGGAACGTCAACCTATCTAAAAGACAAGCTTTCGAAGGATGGCGAAAGGAACAAGAGAAAGTTGCCAAGGTAACCCGTAGATTAGATGTAGTTATTAAACAGATGGATACCTTGTGTTCTCTATACAATGACTTCCTAGCATGTAGAGCCCCTGCCAAGAACTATGCCCTATTTCTAATGGAAAGGTACTTACAATTGAAAATAAAGGCTGTTAAGGCAGGTTCTCCCAAAGAATTTAACACTATAAATGATTTTATAAATTGCTGTAAACATTATGGGGTAAAAGTGCAAAGGTTATTGTGTGAATTTTACTTACATAACCTTGTACTAGAACAAGAGACCGAGCTGAACCCTGGCCCTTTTGTTGGGGATATTCAATTGCAAGCATTTATTTCATTTGCAGTCAATCAAATTAAATGGCTTAAAGCCTACAATGCTTTTCAGAGACAAGAAAACGGATTAGATCTATGGGTAAGAGCTGAGCCTAGAGACCCAGAACAGTTATGGAGGAGACAGAAAAATCTCATGAGGGATCCAGGAGTGATTGAAGCATTAGGACCCATGCATGAAGCAATCATTCGGCAGGGCCTTGAATTCTTTTCCTCCATTAAGGACCCTGGCGTTGAAGCAGCTAAATTTCGATATTGAGTATCTAATCCGAACATTCAGCTCAGAGAGCCATTTAAGTATGAGAATTTTAAGCTTGCTGCTAACCAATTCCCCCACTATGGCGAAATTGTTTTGAGGGCTGGGCCATCCTGGTTAGGATATAGGTTCCGGAGTCCAATCATTTGGCATCTTGCACCCAGATACCAAGCCCTGTATGAGATGCTTGAGGGCCAGACAGGCCATTTCTTTGATCATTTAATTTCACGTCACGACTGTAGACCCCCACACGAGATTCCATCTCTAGCCTACTCCCTCACTGCTTTCCATATCAACTACAATGTTTTCATGAGGCCATGAAAAAGGGTAAGCTGGGGGGTGTGTAGAGTATCAAGGAAGGTATGTTCCAATGGTTATTTTAGTATCTTTTCACTAGAACTTAAAAGCCTTTTGCATTAGAAACTTAGATAATGATGAAGATTTATAACGAAACACGAAAGATTAATAGGAAACACTGATAATTGTCATTCCTATGTGCAGGAGGGAGGAAAAACGGAAGGTGGCCATTCCAAGGAAAAAGACAAGGATGAGCTAACTGTTGTCCCTTTGATGGGAGACCGCAAGCAACACAGACCAAAATGGATCAACCCAGGAAAGGAAGCGGAGATACCAGCATGGAACAGAAAAGGAAAGAAGTAACGCAAGATTAACTAATCTGCGAATCCCTCAGGATCTAAGATCCTGAGGGATCACTATTTTATCTATTTTCTGTATCTAGATATCTCCGCCATCTTCCTTATATAAGGGATAGCACTGTTGGCTAGCGAAGAGGACTGTTTATGTAATTTCTTTTAAGTAAGATCAGGACTATGATCTTTATGTTCTATTGAAGACTTGAGTTCCTGTAATTTTATTTCATGCCTTAATACAAACTTGGTTACTCTTTTATCTTTGAGCCTGGATCAATCTTAAGCGGTGTACCCCTGGAGGCTAAGGGCCCGACCCTGGAGGACACTTGCTCTTGTACCATTACGCGTGGTTTCTTTGTGGTTTGTTCATAGGCGTAATCTGGTAATCTGTTGTGTTTTATGAACGTTATATTACATGCTCTGTTATGTTTAACTTGTTTAATGTTCCTGCAAACTAAAGTCTTATATTGACATTGTATCATGTTACCAATCCATTAAGTGTTGATTAATCTCTACGGGATACTGTCACTCCATTACAGAGTTCATTGTGATTGTGCTTTAGCATTATAACAGTTATCTTAAAAAGTCTGATTTCATATGATTATTGAATGTTATCATTTTCATCTTGAGATGCAATCGTATGCGTTTATTGAGATCAATAATAGAAGCAGATTAAGCACGTTGTGTTTCTAGGGTTGTAATCGGTAGTATTGTTCCATAGTATGTGTACATGTTTTAAGATTGAAGGGTTGATGTTTTGATTGGAGTGATTAAATAGAGTTACAATTTGATGAACTTGGTTACTGCTTATTTCAACTGTTGTTCCATTTCTGAATTGCTGTTCCATTTCTGAATCGTTGTTCCATATCTGAATTCCTGTTCCATTTAGTTGTTGTTCCATTTCTTTGCTGTTCCATTTATTTACTGTTCCATTTTAGTTGCTGTTCCATTTCAACTGTTGTTCCATTTCTAAATTGCTATTCCATTTCTGAATCGTTGTTCCATTTATGAATTGCTGTTCCATTTATTTGCTGTTCCATTTTAGTTGTTGTTCCATTTCAATTGCTGTTCCATTTTCAGATTGCTAATTTGCTGTTTTATTTATTTTCTATTTCTTAAGGACAGTCTCAGACTGTAGTGAGCATCAGCATCTGCTATTTGGCTCCCAGACCTCTGATATGCTCCCATAAGCTATGAAAGGGATGGGTTATTGCTACTGAACCCTTGGCTGATGTGCTGTTCTATTTCATTGTTATTTCCTTTACTTGCCGTTTCATTTATATTCATTAAGGATGATCTCAGGCTGTAGTGAGCCCCAACATCCACTACCTAGCTCCCAGACCTCGGATCTGTTCTCATCAATTATGAAAAGGATGGGTTATTGCTACTGAACCTTTGGCTGATGCAATGCTTGGTGTGATTTAGTCTTTTGAAGTAGCTAAGTTGTAGATACGCATTGATTTACTTTTGTAGCTTTTAAACAGCTATACTACAAGCATTACTCTGACAAGTGCTAAGCCTCAGACTGAGACACTCTTTGAAATAGCAAGACGATCCCGGATTGACATATTAATGTGAGGTAACTAGAGGTGAAAGAGACCCTTTTTATAGCTCTACAGAGAGCTGACATATTTTCTTGGTTTACAAATCCAACAAAATGAAGGAGGTATTTTTTTATCTCAAACCAAGTACCTCAAGCAGATCTTGAAGAAATATGGGATGGAGGATTCGAAACCTGTATGTACCCTAATTGTGACAGGATGCAGCCTCAGCGCAAATGATGAATCAGCAGTAGTGCATCAACCAACCTATAGATCCATGATTGGAAGTCTGCTTTGTTTAACAGGTACTCGACCAGACATCATGCATGCAGTAGGAATGGTTGGAAGATTTCAAGCAAATCCTAAGGAAACTCATCTTTAGGCAGTAAAGGGAATTTTCAAGTATCTTCAAGGAACTCAAAACTATGGCCTATGGTATCCTAGAGATGCAGATCTCACTCTTCATGATTATACAGATGCAAATTGGGCTGGAAGCGTGGATGATAGAAAAAGCACTAGTGGCGGGGCATTCTTTGTGGGTTCCAGATTAGTATCTTGGTTCAGCAAGAAACAGAGTTCTATTGCATTATCTACCGTTGAAGAAGAATATGTGGCTGCTGTATCTTGTTGCACCCAACTCCTTTGGATGATGCAAACCTTGCAGGATTATCAAATCACTTGTACTCCACCTATCTCCATCTTATGTGATAATACAAGTGCAATCAACATTTCAAAGAATCCAGTCATGCATTCAAAGACCAAGCACATACCTATCAAATATCATTTTCTTCGGGAACAAGTGCTGGAACAAAAAGTCAACTTGGAGTCTGTTCCCTCTAAGGAACAAGTTGCTGCTATACTCACCAAACCACTGCCCAGGGAAACATTTGAATACCTCAACAGAAGCTGGGAGTAGTTGATGCTTCATCCTGCTGTTGAATCTTGTTTGTTGTACGTAGGTGGATACATGTACATTTGCCAGTCTATGTGGGTGGAATGGGTCTATCAGAGATCATCTGACACAGGTTTATGGGGAGCATATATTCTTCTAATGACGCATTGTTGGCATTATCTTAGGAGTCCTTGGTTTGATTTCTCAAGAGTTTTCTAGTGGAGTAGATCAATGTGTGTTGGTCTAAAGGTTGATTCTCCTGATAGTTGTTCTTGTCTCTATGCCATGTACTTCTTTTCATATCAAGGTCATGTAACAACCTATTTTGGTTTCCCCACTATGCCTGGGATGAAAACGTTTTTTCTATCTAGTGTATTCCCACTTGGATGGGAGATGGATGTATGTATGAGTCTTGATGATAGGAAGGTTACTTATAATGTATGGAGTCATGTTCCTTCTTGTAGAACATCTTTTTGGAGACAACATTTTAGCATAGAGCATATACAAAGGGGGAACTCGTTCAGAGTTTTCAGCAGGTACTCAGGGGGAGTATGGTAGTCCGCCCCTTTGCCCTTTATGTCAAAGGGGGAGAGTGATTGGTTGTTGTTGCCATCAAGTCCAAAGGGGGAGATTGTTGGCATTATGATACATATGTTGTACTTGATGGCAACCCACTCATCTCAGATGATAAATTCTAGTGCAGAAAAGTTCACGCACTTTCATGTAGAGAAAAGTTCATGCACTTTCATGCAGAGAAAAGCGCACGCACATGGGAAATTTTATGGTTGGTTCATGGTATTAGTCCGATAGTTTTTGATCCTATGGTTTTGGTTCGTGGTATTGCATCCAAAAGAATTGAACCAAGTATTGGGTCTGTGGTATTGTTTCTCAATGGTTTTGGTCCATGGTTTTGAGTGAGGCCTAGCCTATAAAAAGGAAAGGAGATCATTTGGCTAATCACAAGTGTTGAAAATCTTGAGAAGAGCAAGATCTGAATTTCTGATAATCGGTTGGTAAGACATAGTTGAATTGAATCAAGGAGAAACTGGAGCATTATAAGTCAGATCTACTGAAGAGAGCGGCAATGGCGCAGTGCGGAGGTGCGCAGAACTAGAGAAGAAGCATGTGCGGAGTTGCATAGACTCATCACGACAGAAGTGCGGATATCCGCAAGTTTCCTTCGATGAAGTTGCAGACCTTTCTTGAAATATATTTTAGCTGTCTTTTATCTGTTTCTGCAGAGATCTGGGTTTAAACTGGTGTCTGGTTACTGGTGTTATTTTCTGGTTACTGCATTCTGAGAAGTTATTTGTTTAAAGGAGATTGGGTGATGCACATGTACATGATGTTTTGGATCCAGTTTGAAAATTGATGAAGCGTGCTCCATGGAAGGAAAGAGAAGGTAGTAGCCTTCTGTAGGTCAGCACCTACGTACTAGTATTTCAGCTAGTACAATAGCTAAGGGGGTTGTAGCTCCCTTCCAGAAGAAGCTAGAAAACAAGATGGTTGTAGCTCTCTGCAGGTTGAAACCTGCGTACTGGTAAAAGACTGCACCAGTAGAAAATCATTGTAAGAAGAAGTTTCTAATTGAAAGAAGATAGAGACATATTGCAGCAAGTGGTTTTCACCCACATTGGGTTTCCACCTTACATCTTGTGTTCCTTGGTGTGACTGTCTATTTTTTGTTCCTGCTCATTATTCTAATGGTTTCAACATCAAATTAATGACAACATCTGAAGAATAAATTAAATTTTAAGTTTGGAAGGTATATGCAAGTTTCAATTGTCAGATCTGAAAATATTTGTATAAATTGATAAGAGTTTGATAATACTGATTCACCCCCCCTCTCAATATTATTTCCAACAGTTTAATGATTAATTTGATTGGTTTTGAGGCTTTACAGCCGAAGTTTAAGATGAAATTATGTTCTTTGTAAAATTCATCTTAAATAGTCTATACGTACCAGATAAATAACTATGAAATTTTAATGTTCTAAATACTTCTTTGAGAACATATAACAACGCTTTTCCATATTGATGATGATGATGATTAACATCCACTAAAACTAAATTTGGTCCATGAGACCTTAATGAATGTAAGAGCTTGCTAAGATTTCTTTAAAATCTATTGTTATGCTTGAAAACATTAAGAGAAACATTCCAAGATCACCATAATTGAGGAAGACTAGTAAAAAAATCATTAAAACTAGGGTGATCTTAGAATACTTCTCTCAATGCTTTTCAAACATAGAAATAAAATTTTAAAGAAATCTAAGGAAACGGTTACCTTTCTTAAGGTCCTATAGATCAAATTTCTTCTTATTGGATGTTAACCATCATCATTGTCATCAATACATTAAAAGCAATGTTTGGTGTTGTCAAAGAATCATATCAAACATTAAAGTTATGTAGTTATTTATTTTGTATGTGTGTATATAGATTTTTTAAGATTAATTTTACAATTTCCAAATTGGTAAGAGTTTTATAATTTGTAAATCCATCTTAAACCTAGAGCTAGCTAGCAATAAGAGGTGTCAACTTTATTATAGTGTATATTATTTATTTATTTAATACTATGTTATATATTAATTCCTTCATATTAAATGATAAAAAGTCACAATTTAAGAAATTTGATCACTCATAGATCCAAGTTTACGCTGGATCTATACTATTTCATTCTGTTGATATTGTTAAGTATTCTATGTTTTTGGAGTTTTCGCCTATAATCTAGCAATTGTTTTTGTCAAATCACCAGCTTTCATTATTTAAATTTCTTTTCTGAATGCATAAATGGATTCAGTGCCTCGAATAACCCATAGGGAACTTAGATTGTGGATAACTAGCAACCCAAGCTTGTGATTTTCTTGAATAACCCCTAGGGAAATTAGATTGTGGATAATTAGCAACTCAAACTTGTGATTCCAACAAATCTCTATGGGAATTTGAGTAAATTCTATATACAAGTATAACAAAGAAAGCTCCAAAATGTAGAGAAAGTTGACTACTACTACCATATATACATATATAAATATATATTTTTGGTTTAATTCCTTTCTTTCATGTAGATATGTAGGTACATAGTTATCATTTTTGTTATTATGACTTAATATTACATCATCTCCCTCATAATCCCTCATAATGGGTTATAAAATACTTCATGGTGTTATGAATAGAGTTTAATATTTTATTTATTTATGGTTAACTAATAAAAAATAATTTTATAATTTCCTTAATAATTTAATAGATCATAAAGATAAAATATAAGCAACACACATAATTTTCAAACATAGAAATAATAGCTCAAACATAGAAATAATTTTCAAACATAGAAATATATAAGCATTAATTTATTTCTTAATGTTTTTCAAACATAGATATATTTTTTTAAGGAAATCTAAATAAAATCTTACCTTTCTTAAGGTTATATAGATCAAATTTCTTCTTCTTGAACCATCATTATTGTCATCAATATATTAAAAGCAATGTTTGGTGTTGTCAAAGTAGTAGTTATTATGTACTTATAACTATTTGTTATTTTGTACGTGTGTGTGTAGTGTTTTTTAAATTAATTTTACAATTTCAAAATTGGTAAGAGTTTTGTAATTTTTAAACCCATCTTAAACCTAGAGCTAACTAGCAATAAGAGGTGTCAATTTTTTTTTTTCTTCGTAAATACTAATTCTATTAAAAAAGGTGAAAAAATATGTAAAATGAGGTTAAGACCTCAGAGGAGGTCGAGGCCATTCATCAACCAAAAGCTAAGGGACATTATAGTTCAGGATTTCAACTAGATTTATAGTACAGACTTCAAAAATTAGATTTTGGTCTCTAACATATTGACAAAATTTACCAGGATTACAATCGCCATAACCTTCATTGACCTCAAAAACAAAGTAGAGACTAGCATAGCCATTTTTAAGACAAAAATAAAGCATGTGCTGGCTGTAGTTACTGCCTGAAGCATGAGAATGAACCAGACATAGACATTTAACTTCAGAATCAAAGACACAGGACCAAAATTGCATAGCATGTAAGCAAGAAGGCGACTCGGCAGAAAGGAGCAGTGATTAATCTGCATGACTTGGTGAAGCTGGCATATCCTCCTTTACCCGGCTTGTTGAAGCTACCCAGGTCACGAGACCGTCTTCGTCCAGTGCCGGCGCACCTCCATCAGGATTAGTAACCAAATGTAAAAAACTAACTGCTCTTTGAGATAGCCCGCATACTAAAGCATCTTCCTGAGCTGGATCAGGCTGCTGAGGCGCTTCCAAAACAGGGGCATCCTCTTGCATGTGGTCCGCATGAAATACTATCCTTGTCAGGTCCCCAAGCAGAACACTATCATCCTGAGAATGTGAGGAAGCGGATGGAGTCGAACTGAGCTGGTTGCTCTACTCCTCTGAGACAAATATGGTAAAAAATACTGTCACCACAGGCCTGTTGAGCCGACTTTGGAAAGTAAACCTAGAGGTCTGGTATGAATTATTCGGGATAAGCCTATCTTGGTCCAGAGGTGGAGATGAGGGAGGAGCTAAAGCAATGGGGGAAACATTCTGAGGAGCAGGTCGAGAAGGGCGACCTCTGTTCCCTGAATGACTTCCTCGATGCGGGATTCCTCGGCTGCGAGGCATGATTCCATATGCAAAAGACCTGGGAGAACGATTGAAGCAGAGTAAACCAGAAATGGTAGGAGCGCTAAGAAATTCAAGGCATTTCCAGAGCCAAGCTATCATGCAGACACGAAAGACCAGACAGGGGAACTAAAGCAGCTTTGCTTCATAATAAACAGAGTCATTAACTGCGACAGGGGCGTTGAGCGGATCCATGCCAATGAGCCGAATTGTGTGCAGTGTAGCCATGCTTGCATTGATTCCAAAACAAATTTGAGACTGTTCAGGATTTAATTCCCCTGCCCTGAACTTGATACACCATCCTACGATGCGTACCCTGCATACCTTCCACCTGCCATCCGTCAGGCCAGATGTCTGTTTGGCGGAGTCGATCATTGTATGCTGTTGGAGTCACCCGCATCCGGGTGTGTATTCTTTATCTGCGATTTGTCCTGAGTGACAATATCCTAGACTTTGGCGATTTGGTCCTCAGTAACTAAGCTGGCGATAGTACCTTCAAAGTAACCACCCTTAGCTTCCACTCCAAGATTGGCAAGAAAATCAGCGAGCTTATTTCCTTCCCTTCTGGTGTGTTTACATGAGATTGCTTGGTGCTGAGAAAGCCAGTGATTTATTAGCTCAAGCCTCTGGGCCATTCTCCAACTATTGCTTACTTTTTGAATGGGTGAACCGTGCTGAAGCTTTATGGTCATTCTAATTATAATTTGCGAATCCCCTTCTATAATGAGAGGAAAGAAGCCTTTTTCATGGGCTAATTTGAGACCTCTCCATAATCCCTCCAATTCTGCTGAGTTATTGGTGTCCCAGCCTATCGAGCCCATGAAGATGCACTGAGGATTACCATTATGGTCTCTGAATACTCCTCCGTATCCTGCTTTCCCTGGATTTCCCTTTGAGGCTCCATCAAAGTTGAGCTGGAACATGTCAATGGGCGGCAGAGTCCAATTGCTTGATTCCTTACCCTGCATAGTGGGGTTCTTTTTATTGATTGACTTTTGGTTTATCTGGAGCCTCCAATTATCCCATACTGTTATTTCCTGAGGTAATGTGGGGAGGTCTTCTGAGTACCATTCTCTAATTGATAGAGTCTCCATGATGTTCTGATGAAATTTATTCCAGATTTGTTATAGCAGCATAGTTTGATCTTTGAAAATTCTTCTATTGCGCTCTTTCCATATGTTCCACATCAGTAAGCCAAGTATAAGATGCCACAAAGTGTTAAGGAGATTACTTTGAAATGGCTTTTGACTCCAATTGCGTATGGTGGCTTTGAGATCTCCTTGCACTCTACCTTCTTTTTGACAGCGGAAAGCAACCTTCTCCCAGAGTTTTCTTCCAGTTTGACAAGTCTGCATAAGATGTATGGCTGCTTCCTCCTCTTGCCTGCATATGAGACATATAGATGGGCCCGAGAAGCTTCTTTTCCTAAGATTATCCCAAGTTAGAATTCTATTGTGACAAAGGAGCCATAGGAATGTAGAAACCTTCGGCCAGTTGGAAGTGTGCCAAATTTTATCCCATAAATTATCTTTGTTTAGCTGATCTTGGACTATTATGTTATACGCTTCCTTTGTGGTAAAAATTCCTTTCTTTTCATAACCCCATCTTAGAATGTCCATTTCTTCTGAGACAGTGATTTGCCTCTTTTGTAATTTTGTATTGAGATGTTGCTGAGTTTGTTCAGAGCTATTCAATAAAAATTGATTTGCATTTTTCCATTGCCTATGTTCTTGAGTTATAACTGTGCTCCAGAATTGACTGACCATGGCTAATTGATTTATCTCCCGCTCTGAAATTGGATGATCTTGGAGTATGTCTCTTAATTTTGGTAATTGTTGCCATGAGTCTTCCCAAAAACGAGCAGTTTTTCCACTCTTAATTTCCCAGAAACTGTGTTCTTGTATGAGACTTCTGTGTTGTATAGCCGAATTCCAGATTACCGATCCCATACTTATCTCTGTCATTCGTATTCTTTCTTCCATGGGACAGTTGCTTGCATATTTAGCTATCCAAAGAGAGGCCCATGGAGTATTAGGATGGGCTAGCTATCTCCACTAGAGTTTTGCACCCATTGCTCTATTGCTGTGCTCAGGATCTCTTAGCCCAATGCCTCCTGCTTTCTTAGGAAGACATACTTTATCCCATTTAACCAAAGCCCATTTTCGATTTTGGCCTGAGCTTCCCCATAGAAAGTTGCGTTGGAGATTCTTGATTTCTTTGAGAACCCATTTTGGGGCAGCCAGGATAGAGAATAGATACAGGGGCATGGAATGAAGGACCGCCTTGATAAGAACAATTCTGCTAGCCATATTCAGAGCTCGATTGGTCCAAAGGGAGAGTCAAGTCTCTAGTTTTTCCAACAATTGCTTCTAGGAAGAGTGTTTGAGAGCTGAGGCCATTAAAGGGGCACCAAGATACTTGGAGGGAAAGGAGGCAATAGTGAATCCCAGAATTCGACCAATAGATTTTTGGGTAGTAACAGGGGTATTAAAGAAAAAGATTTGGGATTTAACTCGATTGATAAGGGCACTAGAAGCGTTAGAGAATATTGACAGGATTGATTTGAGGAGGCGAGCTTCCTTCACCAAAGGATGTCCAAAAAGCATATTATCATCTACAAATTGCTGGTGGGAGTAAGCAGGGGAGTTATTAAAAGAAAGACCTCTTAATTGTTGATGGATCCTGGCAGAGGTGATGCTTCTACCCAATCCTTCTACCATAATGACAAAAAGAAAGGGAGACAAGGGGTCTCCTTGCCCTATACCTCTGGAGGGACGGTATGTAGCCGAGGGAATACCATTGATTAACATAGAGAAGAAAACTGAAGATAATAGGTTAAAAATCCATCTGACCCATGAATGTGCAAAACCAAAGGCAATAAGAATTTTTTGAATATAGACCTAACTGAGACTATCAAAAGCTTTGGATAGATCTAGCTTAAGTAGCATACCTGGCTTCTTGGTTTGCTTTAAGGAGTGGATTATCTCATGAGTTAGAATAATCCTGTCCATTATTTGTCGTCCTTCTACATAACCTGATTGCTCGGGCGAGATAATAAGAGGGAGCAACGGCTTTAGTCTTGTTGCTATTACTTTTGAAGTAATTTTATAGATGATATTACACAGAGCAATAGGTCTGTACTTGTCAGGAGTATTGGAATCTTCCCCCTTTGGAATTAAGGCTATGAAGGTGGCATTTAACCCTGGATACAGCCATCTGAGTGCCCGAGATTCCTCCACTACATGCCAGATCTCATCCTTTATCAAGTCCCAGAACTTATGTAAAAAATTTGACGTGAAACCATCTGGACCTGGCACTTTCCCTTCCTTCAGGTTTTTTACTGCTTCTTTAACTTCCTGTAAGCTGATAGGCTTAATGAGAAGACTGTTATGTTCCTCTGTTATTATCCTTGGTATTTTCTTTAGAAGCTTATTGATAGCCGGCATTTTGTCTATATTGGGTTCCTGATGAGCTTTCTTAAAGTAATTGAGGAATTCCTCTTCAATGCCTTCATGAGTTTCAATTTTATCCCCCTGTTCATTTTTAATGTGAGTAATGTAATTTATCATTCTGCGCTGCACCGTAGTTTTATGAAAAAATTTTGTGTTTTTTTCTCCATTTTTTAACCATCTGATCCTTGATTTCTGTCTCCATAATGTTTCCTCCTGTTTAGCTCTTTCTAAAATTCTAGATTCTATGTCTTGCTCCTGCTTGGTTAATTCCTCGTGCGCCCTTCAGTGATGATGGTTTGCTGGATTTTCTTCATTTCTAAGTTGAGAGTGGCTTGAGCCTTAAAGATGTTGCCAAAAGTATTATGATTCCATCGTTTGATTGCTCCTTTTAGATGCTTGAGTTTTTGCTGAAACCTGGACATTCTAGTGCCTTCAGTAGGATTGAAGTTGAGCTAGGTTGATCTGACTAGCTCCTCAAATTCTGGGTGAGTTAACCAGAATTCTTCAAATCGAAAGGGACGTTTGAGATTTTTGCCTAGCCTGTTCCATTACAGTTCGATAGGCCAATGATCTGATCCTGAGATAGGAAGTATAGATGTTGTAAATTCCCCTCCTAAGTGAGTTGCATTATCTGAGATAAGGAACCTGTCAAGATGCGAAGCAATCTGCTACGATCCTTCTCATTTATTAGTCCAAGTGAAGAGGCCATTGCTTGTGGGAACATCCACCAACCAGTTGTTGTGAATGAAATTTTTTAGTAGATTGCCATCACTATTTGCTCTGCTTCTACTGCCTTGTTTTTCTTCCATGTTTGTTGTCATGTTGTAATCACCTCCAGAGACCCAAAGTGGGTATGGCCTGTCTGTGTTGAGTTCTGACAATGTATTCAGGATTTGAGCTTTTTGAGCAGTATCCTGAGGAAAATATACATTAGTTATCAGTCCATAGGTATTAGTACCTGAGAGGTGGAAGGTTGCCTGAATGAAACTTTTATTAGCTTGTATATTGTTTAGTTGGATGGCTCACACATCCCAAAGGATTTCCAGTCCTCCTGAAGCTCCCTGAGCATCAACAGCTGTAACTAGCCCTCCTGGCCAGGCTTTCACTGCTATTTTTTCCAAAATTGTTGAGCTGCATTTCGTCTCCTGCAGAAAGAGTATACTTGGTTTTTCTTGCATAAGCATATTTTTTAATAATCTGCCTTTCCTTGGGCCATTGAGCCCTCTGATATTCCATAATATCAACTTCATTGAGAAGAGTGGGGGTTTGCATTGAAATACTTGGTTAGTTTGGCATACCTCCCTGACTCCACTAATATCTCTCCAATCTTGATAGTTCTCTCAAGTGTCGTTTTTCTGCCTCTCTTCTTATTGTCCTTGGTGATAAATTTGCCATCCCATGGACTTCCTATTTGGACTCCTAGAGAGTATTTCTTCTGTGCTCTGTTCAAGACTTCTACTAGGTTATCCACTTGCCGATCTGGTATTTTTTTTAAATTCCCTGTTTTGCATGCTTGTTCCAAACCTAGAATGTCCAGCTCCCCTATATCTAAGGGCTCCGGATCTTCTTCCATGATTTGAGGTTCTTGAGAGGTATCTGCTCGTTCATTTGATGATTTTTCATTTGGTTGCGTATATTCAACGTCCATTCCTTGTGATTTCCATGGCGTGGATTTAGTTTGATATTGCAGGTTTGATTGCTTCTGAATCTTCTTTCCTATTTGCCCTGAAGTTTCACCTGGTTGTTCTTGATCGGCTTCTTTGTCCTTCTGCCTGTCCTTCTCCAGATCTTGCTCATCATTCTTGGCCAGTGCTTCAAAACTATTGCTCGTTGTAGGCATTGTCCTGTTAACTGCATTTGCCTTGGGATTGCATGTTGCTTTCTTGTTCCCTCTCCTTCGATTTGTTACCCTAGTGAAGCCATCTGTTGTTTGATTGTCTGAACTGTCTTGGGAGGAGGCTTTCTTGTTTTGTGGACAATCTCTGTAGAGATGCCCTATATCATGGCATTTCCTGCATCTAAATGGTACATGCTCATAGTCTATAACTTGAATCCATTCAGAATCTTCATGAAAGAAACTTACCATGTCTGGCAACGCTTGCTTGAGATCCATATAGACACAGATCCGAGCATAGGACGCGTATCTGCATGATTTTGTTTCTTCTGCAATATTTACAAACTCGCCAAGTGCGTTCCCAATCTCTTGTAGAGATTTTTCTTCCCAGTATTCCCACGGCAGTGAATAAAGCCTTATCCACGCTGGCGCATAGCTCAGATCCTCCTTGTCTGGGTTGAATCTTTCGACCCATGCTTTGAGATATAATCCTGCAGAGTTGAAAAAATAAGGACCCCCATCCAATATCCTATTGCGATCTTCCAAGCAATGAAAAACTGTTGTAAAGAACCCCTTTGCTCCTAAGTGCAGAGAGATGTGCCCCTTTGGCTGCCATTTAGCACTAATCCAACTTCTCAGCACTTTCTCCGTCGGCCATATTCCTATGAATTTACCAATCAGCGTGTGATCTCTCATGTACTGTATCCTAACATTGATACGGTGACTTGGGAACTCCACCCTTGGTCTATGGGTAGCTACTGGCTTGCAAGTTGAAGAACTTGCCCTGTTTCTTTCTTTTGTATCAATGTCCTTGCCCTTTCGCTTACTGTGTTCCATAGTACCGCCGCTTGGTTCATTTTCATTTTCCTTATCTCCCCTGTGCTGTGTTCGATTGTCCGTATTAGGGGCAGGCTCCTGGCCCTCCCCCTGAGGAAGTTGCATATTGCCTTTTTCCTT
>APFE030194858.1:112418-130070 GCA_000404065.3 Pinus taeda | reverse complement strand
TTATTTCATAAAAAAATTAGTTTACATTTTTCAATAAATTGTAGAATAAAATAATGAAGGGAAATAAATCTAACAAACTTTTTGGAGGGAAATATTTTCGTGAAAATTTTTGGAGGGAAAATTTTTTGAGGGAAAATTTCATTCTCTAAGCTATATAATATCTTTTGGAGACTCTGCATTTGTATCATTCAACATCTTCTATTTGAAAGGGATGGATTGTCCTGATAGTGAAGTTTTGACTTATACACCGTCAACATCTTTATCGCGTAACAACTCTATTCATATTGATGAGTATAGCGAGAATTCTTCCACTATGAATAGAAAGTCGGTTCTTCCACTTAGTCCTGATCCTAAGGACTATGAGAGTAGGACTGATGAAAGAGGGGATGGAGAATTTGAAATAAATAAAGAGTCATAGATTCCACTTAGTCCTAATTCTAAGGACTATAAGGACTATGAAAGCAATAGTGACGATGAGTTTGATGACAAATTTCAAAAGAATGGATTGTCACGGTGTCCACTTAGTCCTAATTCTAAGGACTATGAGAGCAACAGTGATGAAGAGCATGATGGTGAAGTTCAAAATAATGGAGTGTCATGGTGTCCACTTAGTCCTAATTCTAAGGACTATGAGAGCAGCAGTGATGAAGAACATGATGGCGAATTTTAAAAGAATGGAGTGTCACAGTGTCCACTTAGTCCTAATTCTAAGGACTATGAGATCAGCAGTGATGAAGAGCATGATAATGAATTTCAAAAGAATGGAGTGCCAAAGTGTCCACTTAGTCCTAATTCTAAGGACTATGAGAGCAATAGTGATGAAGAGCATGATAATGAATTGCAACAATATGAAGTGTCATGGTGTCCAGTTAGTCCTAATTCTAAGGACTATGAGAGCAGCAGTGATGAAGAGCGGGATGATGAATTTCAAAAGATTGGAGTGTCACGGTGTCCACTTAGTCCTAATTCTAAAGACTATGAGAGCAATAGTGATGAAGAGCATGATGATGAATTTCAAAAGAATGGAGTGTCACGGTGTCCTCTTAGTCCTAATTCTAAGGACTATGAGAGCAGTAGTGATGAAGGATAGGATGATGCACTTAGTCCTAATTCTAATGAGTATAAAGGTAGCAGTGGCAAAGGACAGGATGTAGCATCTTCAATAAGTAAATAGTCGCATTTTCGACATAGACCTAATTCTATGGACTATGAGAGCAACACTGACAATGCACATGAGGAAGAATATCCATTAAACATCGAGTCAAATTTTCCATTCAATCCGAATTCTAAGGACTATGACAGTAGCACTGAAGAAGGGGAAGATGAAGAATATCCTCCAAGTCAATATTTGAAAAACACAGCTGATCATAGTGTGGATAACATTCCTCTTAATGATTATCAAAATCCTTATAGAAATGATGATCCAATGATGGAGATGTTGCCAAGAAATATTGTATTGAGGAGTAGGAGCAAACCTTTTCGTATCAATGCAAGTTGTTCTAGTTATAGAAGTGGTAGAGAAAAATATTTAGTGAGAAGAAGTTCTATTAGCGCTCTCATTTCAAGGGAATGTCGCCAAAAAGATTGCTTGAAACATATGGATTTCAAATTTGCATTAGAGAGCAGGAAGAGATATTTGTCAATGAATAAAAGCATGCAAAATTCATATTTAGTTGGGTGCATGCAATCTACATTGTTAGGTTATGCTAATCATATTAGGACTTTATTTATCTATAGAAAAGCTTTCAAAATGTTTCATTCGATTGGGAATTTTCGTCTCTCAAGAATTCAATAAAATTTGGAAAAGGATCCCACATTCTATTCAAAAGTACGTCATAAAAGATAGTTTGGGTCATTATCAAATACTGCAATGTCATGGATGAAAGGTTTCTTTTCAAAGCAGGGAGAGTGTATGCCAAATACAGAGACAATACATATTCTGGATAACTTTTCGAGACAAGAAATCTACAACTTATACAAAGAATATGTAGAAGGTACTGAGGGACATGGCCGGTTTATTACATATCAATATTTTTTGAAGGTATGGAAGAAAGAATTCAACAATATCTGTATTCCTAAGAAGACAAGGATGGGGATTTGCAGTACATGTACTTCTCTTAAATAAAAAAGGGACAAATTTGAAGGGTCAGAAAGAGGTAAGCATTCATAACTTTAACTTTTAAAATTGTATAGTCATCAACTATGAAAACATATTTCTTAATGAATTTCTTTTATGTTGTGTATATTTAATTGTCAAAGGACTTTAGGAGCATAGCAAACAAAACAAAAAATGAAAGGAAGAAGTTGTACAAGCATCGAAAGAAGTGTTATGATAATCCGTATAAATATTTGGGTTTGATAATTGATGGTATGGACCAGAATAAAACACTTTTACCACATTTTGTTTGCACACCCAAAAATTTACAGGAGGAAAATTTTATTTAGTTTCACTTGGTCAATTGTATGGTCGTCAATGGGAAAATGTTGCCAAGGGTGCACTTCACAGCTCCAAATATTCATAATTATGCAAATCTGACCATAACCATAATCCATGATGTGCTTTCTCATTGGTCTAGTAATCTTCCTAAAGTTTTGTATCTATAATTGGACAACACTTGCCGTGAAAACAAAAATCAAGTTGTTTTTGGATATCTAAACATGCTTGTTGAATTGAGAATTTTTCAAAAGGTAAAGGTTGGTTTCCTTCTTGGTGGGTACACTCATGACCATATTGATCAGATGTTCAGTCGTTTTTCAGTCACATTGAGGAGGAAGGAAGTTGGGAGCTTGCCATCACTAACTGAATGTATTAAGAAATCATACATGCCAGAGCCTACTTTTGATCTGTTGCAAGAAACTATTGACATGCGAAGGTTTATTCTGGGATCATATGGTGAGGGTAAATGCATTGAACAACTTAATGACATTAGCTTCCAACATCAATTTCATATCAAAAAAATTCATGGGAAAACACTAATATAGGGCAAGAAGTATTTAACTACTGTAGAATGGGCACTATCATCATGCTTGCAATTTTTGAAGTTCATTTCAAATCATCCAATATTTGCATCAAAAATATTGTTATTACAATCAATTGGTGAAGTTCATAATGCATGCGGACAAAATAGAGATATAAATTATTATGATTGCCTGGAAAAAATTTAAAAATGTATTAGATATACATATGAGTACTTCGACATTGCTAATTTAGTTTGGTGGTAGTCATTTTTCAATAATCAAAGTGATATCATTTCAACAACAACAAATGAAGATATACCTTTGAAAAATCCATTTTTTTTGTCACAAAATGTGTCGAATGAACATGAGGAAATAAACATTGTTGAACAGCAACAATCTCAAGGTATTATTAATTCTTCACAGGCAGAGGAAAGAGAGATGTATATTGGTTCTAGAAGATCTCGTGAACAACGTGAAGCCATGGAAGACCATTACAGAGGTTCAATACAGGATATTAAGGAGGGTTGCATGATTGCAGTGCTAGTAGATGGAAATCTCGATGGCTATCCATTCTGGGTTGCTAAATTTATAAAGGTCTTTACAGAAAATGAGGATGTTACAAGTGTTGAAGTACATTGGTATGCCACAAATACACACCCATTCAATGGTGTGTATAAGCCAGAGATGGTAGTTGACAAAACAAATGGCAGAAAGAGAAAAATAAGGGTATAAATATAAACTTTCGCTGCACAAACATATTAAAATTGGAGAATGTTGGCATACTTGTTTATGACTTCAATTTAACAAAGAGAGGAACTCTTCACTTCATGATGATATAGATTCTGAAAAGGTTGTTACCAGAAGGAACAGTGTTGAGATGGGAGTCTGCTGAAAACAGTCGTAGATCTAGAAGAATTTTGAAACCTGAAATGATGGGCATGAATGTGGACTCAGATGGGGCACTAGTTGATGAAAAGGAAGAATATGGAACGTCTTCATCATCATCTAGTCACTCATCTGAAGATGTGAATTTTGATGGTGTGCAAGAAAATATAAGTGATTTTAAATAATTGTTTAAGACAATTTATATAACTGATGTATGCATCGTATCTTGAAATAAAATTTATGATTTCCATATGGTGTTAAATGAGAAGTTATGAGGAATTTTTGGATTATATGTCTTAATTATGATAATTCTTATTGTTTAAAATATCTACAATGCAATATTAAATTAGAGATATAATGTATGTTTTATTCAATATACAAATAATGACTTTTGAATTCATTTAGTGATGTAATTTGCTCATAATGTCATGGTTTTTTAATTTTATAGTTGAAAAAATTTCAATTTCTTTTGTATCTAGGATGTTATGGTTGAGAACATGTTAAATTTATACTTAGGAAAGAAAAATTATATTCTACAAAAAACATTAATGTGTTTTTTTCCTCATAAACAACTTTGTTTGGCAGATAAAAATTTGGTTTTACTAGCATCTTTTAAAAAGTTTGAAAATTGACCCTTAAAAAAAAAATCATCATTCCAGTATCATCACTTTTTCGTTTTCAAGCTATATTTTGCACGAAAATTTTGTAGTCACTGCCATTTTTAAAACATGTTCAAAATTGACCCTAGAAAACAAAAATCATCATTCCAGTATACACACTTTTCATTTTTAGCACTGTTTTTGATGTTTTTTCGGGATTTTTTGGCCAGAGTTTCCGTTTTGAGTTTATAGTTCCCGTTTCAAAGTTTACATTGTTGGTAGTAAAAATCCATTCAAGGGTAAAGAGAAATAAAAGGGTTTCAAAGGGAAAGAAAAATGCATCCATTAACAACGAAGGAGAGAAAACAATATGTAAACATTGTTCTAGAGAGGGTCACGATGAAGCTCATTGTTGGAAGCTTCATCCTAAAATGAAACCAAAGAAATCCAACAACAAAGGAAAATGAAAGACAATTGTCGTCATTCAAGAGGATTTGGGATCTCTTTCAGGTGATGAAACTAAAATTACAGCCATGGGTATAAAAGGAAAAGAGCCCATTGCTATCACTAATATATCAAATTTTCACACTAGTACTCCAAATGAAGAAACAAGGATTGAACTATTTCATGTGAGGGTAAATCTCAAAACATACAAAAATTAACACACTTTTTGATAGTGGGTCTCAAGCCAACTTGAAATATGATTACTTATTCAAACAACTTAATCTTGAAACCATTTTACATCCCAAGCCATATCCATTGGGTTGGATATGTAAGGACACAAACTTACAGGTTACAAGAAAATTTATTCTTCAGTTTGCAATCACCAGAAACTTCATTGATGCAGTTGAATTAGATGTTGTATCGCTTGATATATCAAGAATTGTTTTGGTTAGTCCTTACCTTTATGATAGAAAAGAAATATTCTATCGTCATGAAAACAAGTACCACTTGTCCAAGGATGATGTGGAGTATATTGTGAGAGCTCATCACAAGAAACTAAATATTTCATTAGTTAACGTAGGGAAAATGAAAAGGCTAGTGAATTCAAGTAAGAATTTAGTGCTTCTTATTATCAAACCCAATGCTGATATTGATTATGAAATGTTTGATGGTTGTAATTCAAACATGAAAACTAATTTGGTTGATGTAGTTAACAATGATGATGAGGTGTTTCATAAAGCGAACTGATTTCCTTCCAAGAGGAGAATCCAACATGAAATACCATTGCAGCAAAAGTGTCTTCATCCTAACATTGACATAGACAGGATGCTAAGAAGGGAAAGTGTAGAGGTAACGAAACAAATCCAAGGGTTGTTGAACAAAAGGATCATCCGACCTTCTCCTTTACCATGTGGTGCACCTCTTGCTTTAGTGCCCAAGAAGAATGGTAAGCATTTCATTGAATGGGATTCAAGAAGTAGTTTTCATCAAAGTAGAGTTGTTGAAGGAGATATATGGAAGATGACATTCAAAACCAAGAAAGGTTTGTTTGAATGGCTTGTTATGATTTTTGGCCTTTTCCATGCTCCTACTACTTCCATGCATATGAAGCAAGATGTGTTGAAGCCATTTCTAGACATGATAGTCTACTTGGATGACATTTTCATTTTCAGAAAATTTCATTATGAATATGTGATGTGTGAGAGAAAAATACTTGATGTCATATGTTAAGAACATTTGTTTTTGAAGATGTCAAAATACTTGTTGGATAAAACTTCTTTGATGTACTTGGGCCATGATATTGGAGAAGGTGAGATGAAGTAAGACCTCTCCAAGATTTATGCCATTATGGATTGGTCAATGCTCAAGATGGTCATTTGGATAAGATGTTTTCTAGGGGCAGCCCAATGTTGGAGGAAAGATTTTGTTAAATTGTATTCTATTGTAGCTCATTTGCATTCTTTGGTAGTTTTGCAAAAGATCTTTCAGTGGGGAGGCAAACAACAAGAGGCATATAATTCTTTAAAACAACAAATCAGTTCATCCTTTATACTTGCTCTTCTATACTTGAAAAAGTCATTTAAGTTTCAAGTTGATATATGTGACAATGCCATGGGCACAATCCTTATGCAACATGGTAAGCCCATTTCATTTCATTCAGAAATTTTCAATGGTTCGGTGTTTAAGTTGTGGTGACAAAGGCACTTTCATTAGATGGTTTTTATTCTACTATTCCACTTGGTCAAAAGGAATAAGAAAGGTATAAGCGACAAGTTTGTTGATGTACTTTCTAGGCCTATAGTTTGTATAATTAGTTTCCTCAAGCAATATTTTGTTTTACATGAAAGTTATGTTTAGCAAAATAAATACTTTCAACATGTATATTCAAGCTTGAGTGAAAGGAATCAAGTAGAGGAATTTGTTTAGCATTTGTATCATAATGTGTTGTATCATATTGGCAAGAAGGATGTTACTACTGATAGTAACATGGAAAAATCCAAAGAGTTCATTGAACGACTCCAAATGGTACATCAAGAGTGCAAGATCAACTTGAAAAGGGAAAAGGAAAGTACAAAGAAAGGCATGACAAGCATCATGTAGATCACAAGTTCCAAGCCAGTGATAAATGATCGAGATTTGAAAGGTGAGCGAACTATACCCTCACCTACTGGACAACTGAATGTGATATTTTGGGGTCCAAAAGGCTTCCAGTGGGAAGGAGTGATCAGATGTTCAAAAATAAAATTTGTCAGAATGGTGTGGAACTTGAACGACACCATACATCTCGTCACCCTAAATCAGACACAACTTGTTTCGCATGAAACAGACACCATATGCTCCCAGAAATGCTATATGTTCACTTTGTCAAACAGGTAAAACAATTTGTAGGATTTGACTGGGACACTGACTAGGAATCCATATAGCATACATGGAAAAATCAATATTCTCAAAATATTCCCAAAATATTCTTAGAATATTCCATTTTGGTGGCATCTTCCTATTGGTCCATGTGTTTTTCTACAGGTTAATCAGGAGGTGACATGTCGCTAAGCCGGAGGTTGCCATGTGTCCTCCTAATGGTCTAATAAAATTTTGGCATGAAGGACAGGGTGGAGGCCAGGCTCAACCCATTGACCTCCCACAACATAGTGCCACAGCTTACCGTTGCGCCCATAGGTGTTTCTTAACTATATGGGTGTGGGGTTTGGTTTTTCTATGTACTGACTGCTAGGTTGAGGGGAGACCACCAGCGTAACCGCTAACAACCCTCCCATGTGAACGCATTACAACAAACCACAACATTATATGTTTCTGCCATGATAACCGTCACCAAAACCGTCGCATGTGACCACCATAACCGTTAGTAGACAATTATATTATATGTGACCACCACTTAACCACCAGACCCTAACCACGTCATGTGACAGGTAGGGTTGGAATTTGTTATAACCGCATGGGGTTATAAGATTTCTTTTACGGTCCTACAATTTTGCCTGCTGTCCGGCGAAATTTTAGGATCATGCCAGATTTGGTGCTATTTGTGGAGCGAATAGTGGAGAAACTGGGAGAGGTCATAATTTTCTCAGTTTTCGACCAATTTGGATACAAAAGGAGGCTACGTAGCTATTTTTGGACATTTTTGACTCATTGGAGTAGGTTTCGGAAGCATTTGAGCATTGTAAACACATTTGTTTTCACTTTTGATCATAATAGAGAGGCCCAAGCCATTGGAAGTTGGATCAAGGAGACACCCAAGAGGGGTGAACTCCTTCATCATGTTCCTATTGTGATGTGTTTTTAGTGACATTATGTACATGTTTATGTTGTTGTTCAGTCTCTTATTTATGTTAAACTGCTCATAAAATTAGCATAAAAGTTCATTTTTCACTTGCAAAAATTCATGAATCCATAAGCACAATGAAATCATTTGTTTATATTATGAGGAAGATCTTAGCACAACAATGTAATATTCTAAATTAGATCAAATAAGATACATTAAAAAAAAATGAAACCCCTTTTCCTCCTTGTGGCCCAATTATAGCACAACCTCCTAGCCTACTAGTGGTTAGGTTTGACTCTATTAAATATTAGCTAGAGTTACAATATGGACTCTTATATAGTCTTCTTCATCATTATCACATGGCTAGCTCCTATTCCATGAGTAATGGTGGCTGATGTGGTATCCTCTTGAACTATGGTGATGAAAATACGAAGGTCAACTTTTGTGTGGTATAATTT
This sequence comes from Pinus taeda, assembly GCA_000404065.3. NCBI lineage: Eukaryota > Viridiplantae > Streptophyta > Pinopsida > Pinales > Pinaceae > Pinus > Pinus taeda. Next base: position 121,446 of record APFE030194858.1, on the reverse strand, counting down.
TTGCATACTAACTCTGATTGAGGAAATTCTTATGTCGTTGGAAAGCTCTTTGTGTGTAAAATAAGAAAATTAGGTGTCACTATAAAGAAAAAAGTTGCACCATAAGAAAACATTGTTTGATGCTTCAAAATGTTCTCGGAAGGTTTTAGATTCCAATTTTCCAAAATTTGTCCCATCGGTGAAAATGGTCCTCTGAGATGATTTGTCCACTTTTTCCACTCTAAAAGTTTTATGATCGATGAAGAAAAATATAATGATCCAATTTGGATCATCAAACCTCAATGTTGGAGGTACAACAACAATCACAATATTGATCCATTATGCCTCCAATAATAGTATGAATAATAGAGAGATAAAGAAAAGGGAGTGGGTTGAAAAGCCATAAACTTTATGGTCCTAAGGAAGAAGATGCTAGAGAGGTAGATAATGTGATAGTAGGAATGAAACATAAAGGATGCCCAATTAAGTAAATTTAGATGCATCCTTGTAAAATTAAATCTTAAGGAGAAGCAAATTGCTAATTAGGTAAAAAACACAAATCCATATGGAAATAGAGAAATAGGCCTCATCTTTGAACCATTTTGATGTCTTTCATGAACAACATCAAGATCTGAATTAATCCTAAGTCCTACAACCTTAAACACTTGAGGATAAAAAAGTTTCAAAGAAATAAATGTGGGCGAAGTATAAGAATTGAGATAATAATGTTCCTTTCCTATCAAATTTCTAAAGCTCATACAAAATGCAAGATGTTGGAGGATGAGTAACCTTACTAATTAAGTAAATCATTACACCAATAGGCGCTCTACATCCCAATATAGAGTAGATGTGTAAATCATTGCACCAAGAGGCACTCTACAACCCAATATAGAGTAGATTTGTACATATAATGTAAGTATGTAAAAAACTCTAAAGCCAATATAGAGTATATGTATACATATAATGTAAGTAAGTAAACAACTCTAAACGTTGGCTATATTTAAAAATAATAATAATTAAAAGTCAAAAGTGACGAGTGCAAACATCTAAATGTTGGTTCAATTAATAATAAAATTCAAATTGTTATATTTTTATTTTGTTATTAACTTGTGAATAGATTTTGTTACAATACCATGAGCCAATACCATGGCTTATTAATACCGCAAACCCAAAAACCATAACATATTTAGCAACCAAAATATTTTATAACAATATGGAAAGATTCTTACCCATGGATATTCGCCCCCATTTTACAGTGGATATTATTAACTTGTAAAAAAATGGCTTTGTTACAAAACCATGGGCCAATACCATGGCTTATCAATGCCACATGCCCAAAGAACATAACTTATTTCACAATGAAAATATTTTATAACAATAAGAAAATATTCTTAAACATGGATATCTATCCCCACTTTACCATGGATATTATTAACTTGTAAATAGTCTTTGTTACAATACCATGGCTTATCAATACCACATGCCCAAAAAACATAAGTTATTTCACAATCAAAATATTTTATTACAATAAGATAGGATTTTTAATCATGGATATTCACCCTCGCTTTGTCATTGATATTATTAACTTCTAAATAGGCTTTGTTACAATAGCATGAGCTAATACCATGGTTTATTAATAACACATGCCAAAAAATCATAACGTATTTCACAATCAAAATATTTTATAACAATATGACAAGATTCTTAACCATCCATATTCATCCCACTTTACCATGGATATTATTAACTTGTTAATAGGTTTTGTTGCAATACCATGGCTTATCAATACCACAAGCCCAAAAACCATAACTTATTTCACAATAAAAATATTTTATTTTAATTTAATTTATAACTTTTTTTAATTGAAGCTAATAAGAAAAGGGTTATAATTAGTTTTGAATATATCTAAACCCTCGATCCTGACAACTACAAAAATATTCCCAATATGAAATTAAATTAAGGTTTAATAAAAATTAATATGAGAATACATTTATATTTAAAGATTTGAAATTTATATAATACAAATAGTATTAGCAAGAACTAACATAGATCCATATTAACTAAGGATCCAAGCTATGACAAAAAGAAAAGTGAAACAAAGAGAGGGGGGGGAGAGAGAGGGAGGGAGATAGTGACAGAGCTAGAGGGTGGAGAGAGAGAGAGAGAGAAATATGGGGGGAGACACAGAGAGGGAGGTGGGAGAGAGAGGAAGGAAAAGAGAGAGGAGGGAGAGAGAGAAGAAGAGAGGGGGGAGAGAGGGAAGAAATAACAAAGACATAGGGAGATAGAGGTGGAGAGGGAGAGGAGAGAGGAGAGTAGGGAAGAGAGAGAAAAGGTGGGGAGAGAGATAGGGATAGAAGGGAAAGAGAGAGAGAGGTAGGAACAAAGATGGAGGAGAGAGAGTGTGTATGTTGAGGGGGGGGGTGAGAGACATAGGAAGGTGGGAGAGAAAGGGAGAGAGAGATGGAATTGGAGGGGGAGAGAGAGGGAAGGAAGAAGAAAGGAATAGTGGGAGAAAGGTAGAGAGAGAGGGAGTGACAAGAGAGTGATGGAGAGAAGGTGAAGGAGAGAGGAGAATAGAAGGGAAGAGAGAGAGGTAGAGAGGAAGAGGGAGGGAGAGAGAGAAATAGATATGGAGAGAGAGAGTGTATGTTTGGGGTTTGAGATAGAGAGGGAACAAGAAAGATACACATAGATGCAAATATATATATTACATAGTATTATATAACCAGCCTAGATACATCTTAACTCGAACCTATAAGTGCTGAGATGGATCAAATCTCTCAAGGTGCAAACCTTCCCTCAAGTTTTGTACTAAAAAAAGAGGTTTACACCTTGAGAGATTGGATCCCTCTCAGCACTTGATAAATCCCGGTTAAAATGGATGTTGGTTGGTTTTAAAAAAATGTTAATAAATTCACCTTAGTGAATGATATGCTAATACAACTTTTCATAAATTTAGACATGACACAATGTTTATGCTACTTGTTATTCCTTCATGGTATGTTTATGTCACTGGTCATTTCTTCATGATTCGTTGTAAATAGAAGACATGCACATTAGCCATGATGTTTGCAAGTGTATCGAATTGTTACTTAACATCGTGAAGCGAATGTTGTTAAGTGTGAAGCCAAATTCATGCAGGATTCTAGATCCTTCTACACCGTCAGTAGTTTCTAGAATCACATGCGGGATTCTAGATCCTTCTACATTGCCATTAGTTTCTAGATCTCCAATATTCTAGATCTTTCTACACCACCATTGGTTTCTAGATCATTCAAGATCTCCATCTGAATCACGTATAGGATTCTAGATCCTTCTTCTGCCTCTATAAATTTGTAATTTCTCTGGCCAAGGAAAGCAAGCCAAAGTCCAGGCTTGTTACGTATTGCAAAGTGATTTCCATTCTCCAATGATTGTTTTATCTATTCCGTTGTTTCTGACTGAGTAATCTTGTTGTTTCTCCATTTGCCTGTCTCTAAAATTATTCTTTGCTATTGCTGTCTAAGTCTCTGAGTATAAATCTGTTATGTGTTATGTATGCTCTAATCTAACAACTAGTATCAAAGCTATGGTCGAATAGCCACTGTGCAAGCCGCTTAGTGCCATCGCCTTACTCTGGCAACATTCATTAAAACGTTGGCTGTTACCTCTGGTGCTATTGAAGGATCTATCTAGGAAATAGCTGAGGAATGCTGGAACTAAAAGTCAGTTGCTACAAGAAAAACAAGTTCATGTGCCTATGTTGAAATGTGTTGTTGGAGTTTGAAACGTGGAGATCCGTGGAGACTGGAGTTGAAACATAGTGTTCGTAAGTTTTTTTTACATCAAGCTTGCACGTATACGTCAAGTTTTTTCTCAAACCAACATATGTATGTGTGAAATGTGAAAAGGTTAAAACATTATATATGTTTTTTAGATTTATATAATTATATGTTGGAATTTTGAAAAGTATATTTTAAAAAGGAGCAGGAATTTTGAAAAGGGTATTTTAAAAGGAGGAAGGTCATTATTACAAAATTTTAAAGAGTAATAATTAAAGTTTTATTTTGAAGTGGATTTTTTTGTTTTTGGGTATCAATATACTAAAAATGGATACATCAGTTACATATATGGAGAAGTTGAGTGGGGCTAATTTTTCCCTATGGAAATCAGAGATGGAGGATATATTGATTTTGAAGGATCAGTATTTGCCGATTGAGAGAAAAACAAAGAAACCCTCATTGATGACAGATGAAGAATGGAATAAGCTAGATAGGAAGGCGATTACAACAGTCCACCAATATTTAGCAAAGAATGTTTATTTCAATGTGTCCGAAGAAAAGACGGTAGAAGGATTATGGAAGAAGCTCTTTGATCTATATGAGAAGAACATGGCATCAAACAAGGTGTTCTTGATAAAGAAGCTTTATAATCTCAAAATCAAGGAGGGTGCTTCAGTTGCTAAGCACTTGAATGCATTTAATATTATTACTAATCAGCTTGCCTCTATTAAAATCATTTTAGATGATGAAATTAGAGCTATTTTGCTAATGTGTTCTATGCCAAATAGCTGGGAAAATTTAATTGTAGCTATCAGCACTCCAACAACTGTAGGGACCATGAAGTTTGATGATGTTAGCGACAATTTAATGAATGAGGAACTGCGACGCAAGTCAATTGTGGAAAACTAGGGAGGAGAAGCTCTAGCTCTAGTTGATCGTGGTAGGAGAATGGATCGAGGCCGGCAAGGGCAATCAAGATCGAGAGGCTGATTAAAATCAAGGAGAGGAAGGATCATCTGCTTTCATTGTGGCAAACTTGGGCACATGAAGTAAGAATGTCGATTTTGGAAGAAAGGACAAAAGGATTAGAGACCATCTAACACAAATCACAAGTCATCCAGCACAAATGAAGGTGACATTACTGTTGTAGCCACAGAAGGTGATGTGTTGTTTATTGTTTCAATAGAGGATGCATGTGTATATACATCTCACAGTAGCTTTGATTGGATCCTTGACTCTGGGGCATCTCACCATGTAACCCCATGCAAAGATAGTTTTGTTTGATATAATCCTGGTGATTATGGTAGAGTGCATTTGGGGAATAATCATTTTTGCAGTATTGTTGGAGTGGGATATGTCCAGATCAAGTTGAAAGATGGACAAGATATATTGTTGAAACAAGTTAGGCATGTACCAGAAATGTGCATGAGTTTAATCTCTATGGGACGATTAGATGATGAAGGCTATTCCAGAAGCTTTGGAAAAGGAGGCTAGAAAATTAGCAAAGGAGCATTGGTCGTGGTCAAAGGACCCAAGACAGGAACATTATACACATTGAAGACACTATTATGAAAATTAGATTTGGTTGCTATCACAAAAGAAGGAAATTCGGCAGATCTGTGGCATAAGCATTTGGGTCACATGGGTGAGAAGGGATTAAAAATCCTTCTTGGTAAAAATTTATTGCCAGGTTTGAAATCCTACAATCTTGATCTTTGTGAGAATTGTATATATGGTAGACAGAGAAGGGTTTCATTCCTTACAGATGGCCATGATAGAAAGAAAAATGTGTTAGAATTGGTACACTTAGATGTGTTTGGGTCTGTTAACATCAAATCATTAGGAGGAGCACCATATTTTGTAACATTTATAGATGATGCATCCAAGAAGCTTTGGGCATATCCTATGAAAAATAAAAGTGAAGTGATTGGAATATTTCAAAATTTTCATATTGTTGTTGAAAGAGAGACTAACAAACTGCCCAAGTGTTTAAGAACAGATAATGGTGGAGAATATTGCTCAAATGCATTTAAGGAATATTGTCACAGGTTTGGCATAAAGCATGAGAAGACTGCGCCTGATACTCCTCAATAGAATGGTGTTGCAAAAGCAGTCAGGACCACTTGCTACCTCATAAACAGATCTCCAACTACAACCCTGGATGGCAATATCCTTGAAGAAGTTTGGACTGGTAATAATTTGAATTATTCTCACTTGAAAATATTTGGATGTGAAGCATTTGTACATATTCCCAAAGAAAATAGAACTAAGCTAGATGATAAATCTATGAAATGCATTTTTTTGGGATATGCAGGTGAAGATTTTGGTTATCGTCTATGGGATCCATTCAAACATAAAATTATTAGAAACAGGGATGTTATATTTAATGAGTCAGAAATGTGCAAGAGGACTGTAGGTGAGTTGGAGGTCAAGAAGGTTATTGACATGTTTGAAGAGCAGCAGGAAAATATACCACCAATACAAGAAAATGAACAACAAATTTGGGAGCATGAAGAACAACAAGTGGAAAATGATGAACAACAAGAAGAAGGAACCTTGCACGAACCTTTACAGGAGATTCAACCTGATAATGCACCACCACAATTTGTTCGTAAATTTTCTAGGCCTCATAAGCCTTCACAAAGTTATCCTCCTTCAAACTATATTTTGTTGACTAATGAAGGTGAGCCTAATTGTTTTCAAGAAGCCTGTAAAGTTGAGCACAATGAAGAATGGAAGAAAGCAATGGAAGAAGAAATGAAGTCTTTGCTAGAAAATAAAACTTGGGAGTTGGTAAACCTCCCAAAAGGTAGAAAGGCTCTACAAAACAAATGGGTTTACAAGATTAAGCATCAAGGTGACGAAAAGAAGGAGAGGTATAAAGCAAGGCTGGTGGTGAAAGGTTTTTCCCAAAAAGAAGGTATCGACTTCACTCAAATTTTATCACCTATTGTTAAAATGTCATCCATTAGAGTCATTCTTAGTCTAGTTGCTACTTTAGACTTAAAATGTGAACAATTAGATGTAAAAACTGCTTTGCTTCATGGTGAATTGGAGGAAGAAATTTATATGGAGTAGCCAGAAGGCTTCATAGAAAAAGGCAAAGAAAGCCTTGTTTGTAGGTTGAAGAAGAGTTTCTATGGGTTGAAACAGGCACCACGACAATGGTACAAGAAATTTGATTCATTCATGTTGGAACATGGTTTTCAGAGGTTGGAAGCTGACCATTGTGTCTATATCAAGAGGTATGATCAAGGAAAATATATCATATTATTGTTATATGTGGATGACATGTTGATTGTTGGGCATGATAAGAATAAGATCAATAGGTTGAAGAGAGATTTGGGTAGCAAATTTGCAATGAAGGATTTGGGACTAGCACAACAGATATTGGGCATGCAGATTATGCGTGGCAGGGAAAACAAAGTTTGTAGCTACCACAAGAAAAATATATCGAGAAGGTGATTGACAGGTTTAATATGAAGGATGCCAAGCCAGTTGGTACACCCCTTGCAGCCCACTACAAGCTGCGTACTGAATTATGTCCTAGTGATGACAAGGAGAAAAAAGAGATGAGCACGATTCCTTATGCTTCAGTAGTTGGTAGTTTGATGTATGGCATGGTATGCACATGACCAAACATTGCATATTCAGTGGGAGTAGTGAGTAGGTTCCTTGCCAATCCAAGCAAACAACATTGGCAAGTAGTAAAATGGATTTTGAGGCATCTCAAGGGTACTAGTCATTATTGTTTATGTTTTGGTGATGATGAGACCGTGCTTGAAGGATTTATAGATGTAGATATGACTGGAGACATGGACACAAGAAAGTCCACTACAGGTTATTTGTATACATTTGCAGGTGCAACAATATCTTAGGTGTCATGGCTACAAAGAATAGTAGCCCTCTCTACAACAGAAGTAGAGTACATAGCTACAACAAAAGCTTGTAAAGAGATGTTGTGAATGCAACAATTCTTAGGAGAGATAGGAATAAAGCAGGACAAGTATGTGTTATATTGTGATAGTCAAAGTGCCATTCACTTGGCGAAAAGCCCAACATTTCATTCAAAAACCAAGCAGATTGACTTAAGGTACCATTGGATCTAGCATGTGTTGGAGAAAGAATAGTTATCCTTGGAAAAGATCCATACAGATAGGAACCTTGCTGATATGCTCACTAAGATTCTACCACGAAATAAACATGAGTTACGTAGAGGCATGGTAACACTTGGTGTGACTTGATTCATGACTCTTATTTCTTCAAGTGGGAGAATGTTAAGTGTGAAGCAAAATTCATGCAAGATTCTAGATCCTTCTACACCGCTAGTAGTTTCTAAAATCACATGCAGGATTCTATATCCTTCTACACCGCCATTAGTTTCTAGATCTCAAGGATTCTAGATCTTTCTACACTACCATTAGTTTCTAGATCATTCCAGTTTTCCATCTGAATCACACACAGGATTCTAGATCCTTCTTCTGACTCTATAAATTTGTAATTTCTGTGGCTAAGGAAAGCAAGCCAAAGTCTAGGCCTGTTATGTATTGCAAAGTGATTTATGTTCTCTAGTGATTGTTTTATCTGTTCCATTGTTTCTGATTGAGTAATCTTGTTGTTTCTCCATTTGTTTTTCTATGAAATTATTCTTTGCTATTGCCATCTAAATCTCCGACTATAAATCTGTTGTGTGTTATTTATACTCTTATCTAACAAATATATTAAAATCTAGCTTGCTTTCCGGAAGTTGTGTGCACTAAATAAATCTTGTTATCTTAAGAGAAACACCGATAATTCCAAAATTTAGAGCTCAATTATTCATAAAGTACTTGAGACCTTAGGTACGCCGCTAATTAGTAATGGAGAGGTACTTCACGTGGTGCTCTGGGGCACAGTTTTGTCGTCGCATGAGTCAGTGGTAGCTTGTATACGTGTTTATAAACCTTTATTAAACTTGCGGTCCAATCACCACCCTAGAAAGTATTGAGGCGCTAGTGCAAGAAAAATATCGCGAGGATTAATTAATCGTTTCCTCCGTGACCCTACCAGCAATGTGCTCTGTAGTTTAGTGGGGAATATGTATCGATGCATCTTACTTTATATGTATTCGACGGTATCAATTCCGTACCCTGGGCGTGATGTGCCATCAAACTACCGTTCTATTATTCGCTTTGTTTAGTCAAATTAGCATCAAACTGAAATTTTTGAATCTTTTTACCGTCAATTTTTTCCAAAATTCGTTAGGGATTTTAGTAGGGATGTAAAAAACAAATCATAACTGATTT